>CM060353.1:150024471-150150845 GCA_030545235.1 Helianthus tuberosus
CCTAATTACTTGACCTGGAGACAACCATATATGCAACCTAGGGTTTGTATGATCCAAGTTTCAGTTCAGTACCTCCTTTATAAAAACTGCTACATGCAACTTTGAGCTTAATTATACTCAGAATGCATCGTTAGATCAAAGAAGACCCCCCCCCCCCCCCCCCCCCCTTCTTTGCGAAGATAAAAACAACCAAACTATAGGAAATGTGTAGTAGGAGTAGTAGAAGAAGTACTACTGACACCAGAAATTCCAGTCCATGCATTTCCCACCCATGGTTGTTGATTAGTAGTTTCGGAAACCCCAAGAAACTGTCTTGATACACTCAAGCCGCGGTTATCCTCCATCTTCACTGGAGGATCTATTTGGGTATTATCAATTCCAGTGTTTGGAATTCGCATATCTCCTCCTACTATTGAAGATGATGGTGCTTGATCAGCTGCACCTTCATTTTGATAGTGAAATAAATTGGTATTATTGGGTACCTCAAATCCAGCTAAGAAAGGCAATCTCCAGTTTTCAACCCCTCCAATTGATAACATATTGTTGAAGTTATTCCCAGTTGAGCTCCCACTTCCTAATTGAAAATTTCCCATTTCATTTTGAGGCTGAAATCCACCAAGATTTGAGCTAATATTGCTACCAACACCTCCATAATTACCCAAAGAGCTCATGAATGGTAATTGAAGAGAGGGGGGGATTAGGGAGTTGAGTACTTGCCATAGTTTCGGTACTACATCTTGATGGACTATCACTTATAGATTTAGGCCCGGTTCGGCTAGGAGATTTCGAGCTTCTGCTTTTACTATTCCTTTTGTTTTTCCTACAACCTCCCCCAACCGGGACATTTCTTAGAGCACCGCCTCGAGTCCAATAGCGCCTGCACGTCTTGCAAAAGTGCCGCGGTTGTGTGAGGCTATAGTTGTTGAAGTAGCAAAACTTAGTGTTGGTTGAATCACAACGTGGACAGTTTAATCCTGGCTCTGGCATAGGAAGCTTGGCCAACCTTGCTTGATCTACCATAGATCCTGGTCTGATAGACCCTTCCCCACGTGCACCACCACCTCCACCTCCGCCACCAACTGGTTGAGGCGGAGGAGGAGGTGGTGAGAGAGTAGGGTTTTCGCCACCACCAAGCCCTAGTTGTTGGTGGTTTGATTGTTGCAACTGACAAACAAAAAACAAGAAAACAAAAGAGATAAATAAGAAAGGTAACTACTACATGTACATGGTATATTCTTTTAAAGAGAATATGTATGAATGAGTATATATCATCTTTCTATGGCATATATATGCTTTATCTTTTTCATTTGGATGAAGAATTAATATGCAAATTCGAAAAAAAAGCATCATGCACCAAAGGAAGAAGATTAAAGATCATACCTGGAGATGCCAATTGTGGTGATCAAGATAGGTTGGAACAGATGAGAAAACCATGTTAAAATTAATTTGATCACTCTTTTTCTCTTTTAGAAAGTTTTCAAGGGTTTCAACTTTGATAATTTATGGAGTGGAGAATCAAAAACAAGAGAATAATATACAGAAAAGAGAGGTGAGAGAGAGAGAGAGAGGGGGGGAGAGAGGAGGAGGAGGATAAAAAGAAAAAGAAGATGCTGATGGGAAGGCAAAGATAAGGGAGAGGAGGCTTTTGTTTTGCTTATTTGTATTGCGATTTTTATTTTGTAATTTGCATTTCTCTTTTTGTTTTCATTATAATAATTAGGGTTCTTGAAGTGAGTGGACGAAGTTTCTTAGCCTTTAAGCTTTCTTATAGTGACATTCTGGCACAGTGCTTCATTTTAGTGCTTAGGTAAAAAAGAGAACAATGACCACTCCATTGATATGCGCACACACATAATACAAATTATGTATCCATATTATGTGCATGCATGAAAGAGAGAAAAGAAACGGCGGATTTACTTCACAATTCCAACAACACTAAGTAATTACCCTCTTAAAGAAAACTGCTTTAGAATCTTCGAGATCAAACAGTGTAATTAACTAATCAAAATGTGTGAAAATGTCACGCTAAGAGACTCACTTTTCAGTTACGGATGCAGAATTTTATTCTAATGGGTTCCTTTTGGTAAATTCTCTTTAATTCTCACTAATTTTTTTTTAATTCTACAAAATTCTCACTATTTTTTTCCATTTTTTCCAAACAAACTGGGTTCATGGGAACCCACAAATGTATCCACCCCAGTCACTTTTCTCTTATAATTTAAAGTCATATGTATATGTATAACTATTCTTTTTCTCAATCTCTATTGAAGATGTATACTTCAGGGTGATCAAGAATATTGTAAAACATATTAAAGTTTAATACACATGAACTCCTTTTTTAAACAAAAGACAATACGAAGGTTTATTTTTTCGAATGAGCGATTAGTTAAAATGTATTTTGGGGGGGGGGGGGGGGGGTCTGTGTCATGGGATTGGATCAGGTCTCTGGTTTCCTCGGTAGAGTTGGCTGAGCTGGCCGATAGTTCGGCGGTGCTGACTGTCATTGGTAGAACGACGGAAAAGGATAGGTGGCGCTGGCTTCCAGATGCTTCAGGTAAGTTTTCTACTTGCTCCTGGATTCTGGCCTCAGATCAGCCAACCGAGGAGAATGTTTATTATGTGAAGGGGTGTAAGTGGATCCCTTCAAAATGCAACATTTTTATTTGGAGGGCGGTGCTCGACCGAATCCCGTGTAAGCAAGCTTTAGCTAGGAGAAATATTCCGGTTGGCTCTGAAGATTGTGTTCTTTGTGGGGAGGTGATCGAATCCGTTATCACTTATTCACGGCTTGTTTTACTTCTATTCGGGTATGGAATTGTATAAGTGAGTGGGCCAACTACCTCCGATTCATGCTTTCTCGTTCGTGGATCTGATGGATTATTACAAAAGTGTCGATGGTAATTCGAAGGCTAAGTAGATTGTCCGTGGGTTAGTAATGGTGACGTGTTGGTGCATATGGAAATCAAGGAACTCGAAAATCTTTTCTAACGGTAGAGGCGATTGGGCCGAAATCTTTGGAGAGGTGAAGTCTCTTAGTTTTTTTTTTTTTTTTTTTTTTGTTAAAAAGTAGGTCCAAGTACTAACTTAGTTTGGAGAGAATGGTGTAACTATCCTTTATATATGTTGTAATCGGTTTTGGTGCGGTCCTGCGTTTTTTTTTTTTTTTTTTTTTGTCAGGCCGGCCGGTTTTAGTGAAGTTTACCTTAAAAAAAAAGTTAAAATGTATCTAGGAGTTAGGATTTCTCGTAACTTAATTTATACTTCGAAATGAATTCCTTAAGAATTTAAATATAAATTTAATGTGAATAAATAGTTAAAGTATGATAATGAGTAATTAACAGTGTACTAAAAAATTTCTACGTCGAGGTTTAATATATATTATAGTCATAAAAGACACTAGGTTAAAATATATAATAAAGTGGCCATTGTAGCAGAATATTATTTAATTAGGCAAGAAGCCTTTAATTGGAGTTTTTTATTTCTACCCTTTAACAACGTTCAACATTGTTCAGCAAAACATTCTTTCTTTTCCTTTTTCTTTTTCCTTTCCTTTCTTGATTACAACACAACCCCTTTTTCTCTCATTGATTGCAGGGTCAAAGACCAACATATATATTAGTGATATTAATCTTTGTTTCTATCGCCGGTTCATTAAAAAGAACATATATCTTATAAGCTTCGCATAGATAGTAATTGGACTTTAAACAAGACTTTAAAAAGTACAGTTTTACCAAGCTCAAGACAACTAAAGTGGGTGTTGGGATTTCATATAGGACTAGTCTAACATAACTAAGTTGAGCTAGTAGGTATATATATTGGTCAGCCGAAACCCAATATTTATTTGATGATGAAAGTAGACCTTTAATGCAGCTCCATAAAAAGCGACTTGTCTGATGTGGAGGAGGGAGGGTCTTGTCTGATGTGGAGGAGGGTCGGTTGAAATAATAAACTAAAACTTAGTTTATTTATGTTTAAATCATGTCACACCTTTACACGGTTAGTTTTTTATGGTTGTTAAGGGTAGTTATGTTATTTATATCGGTTGGTAGTTAAAATAACTACCATATGGCGGTAATGTCTAGAGGCCTATAAATAGGTCTTTGTGTCAATGTAATTCGTTAACATCTTTAAATGTGTATTTCGAACATATGATGTTGTTGCGTCCATCTTGTTTGGTTCTCAACAAATCCTTATTATAAACCTGTGTTCAATTCAATCCCCTAATTCTAAGAGGGTTAAGGGGGGGGGGGGGGGGGGGGGGGGGGGGTATTCCACGGTCCTCCCAACCGCCGAGGTGATCCCACCTCGCAGACCGCCACCCAGCAAGCCTGAGTCTGGGGGTAAATCCGCTACCGTAGGGGCATTGGGAACGAGCAAGACTCGAACCCGCCACCTCCGGGTTAGAATGCGGGCTGGTGGCCATTGGGAACAAGCCCATGAGAACAGGCACGACTGTTGGAGAGGAAGGAGGGTTCTATGAGCGGTGGATAGAGTGCAGTGTCCGTGGGCAAAGCGATGAGAGAGTGGCGGACAAGCCGACATGGGCAGGACTGCCTGCGAAACCATTTAATTTGGAGTATTAGACATTTGGGGTAGACTTGAAAACATTAATTTTCATGGAATCAAATGTCACGTTCAAAATTTGTGTATGGATCATTTTACTTTAGTAGAAGAATCCAATTTGGTCCATAAATTCGATTACTAATTGGAATAAATTCTTTGTGAAGAAGGAGGAAATACGAAGGCTTTAATTTAGAGTCAAAAAGTCCTCAATTGTTCACAAGGTTTGATGAGTTTACGCAGAAGAATATAAGTTAAATGGGATATTAGATATTTCTTTGTTGACAAAATTACAACATACTTGCTTTGTACATCAAAAATCTAGAAACCGCGGAATATGCGCTAATTAATATTCAAAGGGATCCTCTAGAGGCACCAACCTATGTTCCCTTGGAGTAATATTTCGACATCTCAATATAAAATGTATGTATTCTATATTCTTAAATACATATTATGCTTTACAAAAGCAGTGAGCTATTTCGTGAAGCTTGTGGAATCTCAAGGTGACCCCAAAAACCGAAAGACTTTCATAAAGATGGTGCAATGACATCATTCACAACCTAATTGATGACTTACTGTTACATATCTTGAATGATATATAGTTTAGCCTTGAAGTCCATGGACTTGTAATGTATATATTTACTTTAGAAGTTATGTTATGTTAGTTACAACTAAGTTTTCAGCTATGGTTAATTGGTAGCTAGCTAGTGGTTTATAATTGTTTTCTTTTTTTTTTTTCTATAAAACTTGGTACTTGTGTTTTTTTTTTTTAACTCAACCAGTACTTAAACCATCTTCTCCCTCATTTAGATTCCAAGCTATCTACATCTAATGCATGCAACTACAAACTTAAAACATGAGAAAATAACACATTACCTTTATTCTATCAAAAAACACGATAATAATTAATTATGAATTATATGTGTGCGATCGAGACTTTTTTACATATTGATTAATTTGTGGTACGAAAATAGCTTATAAAAAAAATGGAAAGATGTGTATTTTTACCTCTATCCACGAACTCTCTTTCTTCCCTCATTTTGCATGACAACACCTCTCTATAATCGAAGCCTTTCTCTTTCTACAATACATTACTACATAGCCAACAGTAGTCGTGGCCACCATTTCTATCTCCCTCGCCCCCCCTCTCTCCTTTTCCCTCCCTTGAACCATCCTTTTAGAACCACACATGCCTCCCCTACACAACGGCACTTTTTGTGCAATCGACCCATGTCCACGTCAGGTCACCCTCTTTCTCCAAGCCTTGACCATCGCTACCCAACCATAAACCATCATTCAATGCAACCTAACCCTAAACTACTACATCTTATTTCTCATATCTTAGTTCACAACTAAACCATTAATCATGTGTTATGAAGTCAAAGGATTACAACTCTACATTTATTATAACACATCAATCATCGTTGATTTTTGCGTTGCGTATAGTACGGAATTCTGGGATGACCCTGAACTTTTTTGAAAATTGGCCCAATGAAAACATGGTTTAGTGGTTAAGCGTGTGTTTTCTCATCCATAAGGTTGTCGAGTCGAATCTTGTTACACTCATCTTTTATGGTTTTTACAGGTAATAAGTTCATATATCCTTTTTATATTTAATTGGTTTTTTTTTTTGTCGAAATGTTTTTTTTTTTTTTTTCAAATTGTTTTTTTTTTTCAATTCTCTGATAACCTAACTCCCAACCTAAATCCTCTTTCCTAGCATCCCTCGTCTTCACCAAGTCCAAGTCCGCCACCTTAAAAATTTTTGGGGTTAGTTCCAACAATCTTCTCAACTCCTAATCGGTTTTACTCATAAGGTTCGTTCATTAGAATTTTTTCTCAATTTCGTCATGCTTCAAAGTTAGTATTCATTAGGTTAATTTATCTCCATTTTCCTTGATCGAGGCATTAGTATATGCCCATAAACATGCTTTCGAGGACATTGCATAAAGTAGTGATTTTATTCTACTCTTAGCATACAAATATAAAATATACACATATTGAATCCAAGTCAAATAGATATCCACCCATAAATATGGATTTTTTAGGTTTGTTCGTCAAGTCTCTTGTGATTTTGATCGCTGATATGAAAAAAACGTTGGACCTTCATGCATTGTATTAAGAGTATG
The DNA here is from genome assembly GCA_030545235.1 of Helianthus tuberosus. Classification (NCBI taxonomy): domain Eukaryota; kingdom Viridiplantae; phylum Streptophyta; class Magnoliopsida; order Asterales; family Asteraceae; genus Helianthus; species Helianthus tuberosus. The sequence goes on from CM060353.1 coordinate 150,031,161, forward strand.
CATGCCACATGCTCGATAAAATGTTTATGTGATCATGCTTATACAATAAAGTCAAAATAAAATTGAATAATTTCAACTATTGAGAAAATAAAACTATTTAGGTCATTCACTACAACAATAATTCATCAATGGTGATGTGCTCTTAATTATACATGACTTATATACGCATTTAATGGGTTTATGGTACTTACTCATTCATTTGTGTTCTTGAAGGAGTTGGGGAGCCGATTTGAAGATCTGGAGGTCTAGAAGCTTGAGGATTGAAGATCCTACTATTCGGTTTGCATTTATTCCGTATAACGATTCAGTTTGCTTTCGTTTTCAGTTTCTATCACATTCATGACTTCATCTAGATCTGGTTTTAGTTTATTTTACACTATTATGCTAGGTTAAACTTCTATAGCCATATAGGATAAGATGATTCTTGTTTTGGTTTGATTTAAACATTGGTTTTTACGTATGCTTGTGTGATTTTAGTAAAGTTGGTTACTTTGATATGTATGATTACTTGTTATTATTAGTTTTAGATCTGATTGTGTGGTTTTGTTGATTTTTCTAGGAAGTTATGCATGTTAGATTCAACATATATTATCTTCTAGTTATAAAAAGGGTACTTATAATCTAAGGCTTGAAACCCTAACTGGTAATAGACAAATCGGTAACATTACTGGTAAAACTTATGAGCTACCTAAGGAAATGATCTGAATAAAAAGATTTAGAAACTAGTTAGAATTTTCTATATAGTTGATCTTGATTAGTTCGTAAGTTGCAATGTTCGTTGACCAGTTTTGAACCCAACCAAACCCTAAATAATAAATGATGATAACTAAAACTTGTTTCACAATATTAAATATTGGTTTATGTCTATAACAATGATTCTTTGAATTTGTAGGATTAACCCAAGGGGGCCCTAATCCATTTTAACACTTCACGCAATGTTTTAGTTGATTAATAAAACAATCTTCATAACTAATTAAAACCTTTGTAGTGGTGGGATAAAGCTTTGGGACCAATAGGTCCTGGGTTCGATTCCCACAAGGGGGTTTTCCCATATTTATTGGGTTTCTTCCTGAATTAGTGTGGCATTATGCCTAGTGGAGATGGATATGATCGGGTGGTTCCTCTGGTGGCACGATGATACTCCAGTGTCCGTTAGTGATCCAAGTCTGCCGTTCAAAAAAAATTAAAACCATTAGTCATTCTTGTTAAGATAAGTCAAGGTCTAAATGGATAATTTTCTAATCTGATTTCTCTAAATCCACAATTTGTGCTTGCTTGAAATCATTAGTTTCTTTAAAACAAATCACTTTTATATGGGTTAGATATTGACAAACTATTAAGTATTATGAGCTACTGTGTCCTCAAGATCGATACTTGATTCTTGCCAACATTATATTACCTATACGATATGTACACTTGCCTATATGTGTGTAGTTTGGTATTTGGTATTTTTTTCATTTTTATAAATTTAAAACTTGTGTAATTGATGTATTTTATATATATCATTCGCATGCATCAGATGGCACAATGATTTTGCCTTTAGTTTATCGGATTTGTACATGTTTGATATGTTGCAACAAGTGCCAACCAATATATCTTTGAAGGTCATAATGTGTTCCTTAGTTCTATATGTCCATATAGTAAGGATAGTCATCAGACATTTAATCAGGTACGCTTTTCTTCAACATCAACTTCTTAAACATAGTTTTATCTCTGAGTAATTAGTAACACCCAGGCAACCAAAATGTGATACTTGCGGTTTAAAAGACCTTTTGTAGTTTCAGTGTTAGTAAATTATATTATCCCCAAAATTAAGTTATAACTAATATAATATGTGTTTATAAAATTGATTCAAACCCCAAAATACTCGATGAAATCACCTTCAATATCATCCGAATATAACTAAAATCACCTTCATACAACATGTGACACAACATGACCCAAATCGAAAAATATTATAATATAAAGACACATTTGAATACCAAATATTAGTGACAATTGAAAAAAAAAAACTAGCCTATATTGCAGAAGTATATATAATCACATGAATAGTTACGTCACAACATGGTTCAAATGAGAATCTCATACCGTATTATGAATCGTAAGAACTTTATTAAGTGTTAATTAACATGTTATTAGGTCAATCATATAGATCCCTGTAGTTTCAACGGGGAATAAAAGTTAAAACACACAAATTTATTTGTAGACCATGAAAGTTACTTTAGACACTATAAAAGAATTTGTTGTATGTTGTAGTATCTGTGATGTAACGTGTTTGTGTGAAGTAATTTTATGGATGTGTAAAGCATGTTTTACATTCTCATGTGTTAGAATAGACTATCAAATGTTAATATATTAACAAAATTTAGTTAATTAGTAATATTGGTTAGTTAAACTCATGATTCCTTTATTCCCAGTTGATGAGGTATGCCCTGATTGTCATAAGTCGTGTTTAGATTCTTTTGGGGAGCATGCAGTTCATTGTAGAGAGCTCCCGGGGTTCAAATACCGACATGATTTGGTTAGGGATGTCTTTTTGACATATTCAGGTGCGCTGGTATTTCTGCTAAGAAAGAGGTACCCGTTAATTTCTTAACAGACCCGTTGAAAGGGATATCTACCCTACGACCAGCCGACATTCTGGTCTTTGGATGGGTAGGAGGAAAACATGCCTATGTGGATCTAACAGGGGTTTCCCCGCTTGTGGGCTTAGGGGGTAGTGCTTTCACGGTGGGTCAGGCTGCTTTAAAGGCTGCTTCAGGTAAAGTGACCAAATATGAGAAACTGTGCCTTGACAACCAGCACGTGTTTATCCCATTTGCTTCTGATACTTTTGGTTTTCTGGCTCCAGAGGTTGTGGACCTACTTAGTCGAGTTCAAAGGGTCATGCATAGTAATGTTATGACCCCGAGATCTATGGATGTGGTTTTTAAAAGGCTTAGTTTTGCTATTCAAAAAGGGGTAGCAGCGCAGCTTGTTGCCCGTTTACCAACTATCTCGATGTAAATTCATAATGCATTGTATAATTGTTTGTATTGTAAAGCTTTAATGGTACTATGATAAAGGGGTGTTGGTGATTTTAGTGTCATCAGTGTCATTTTACTTAGTACATTTAGATACGAATTAAGAGGTGTAGGGTACATGCTTGTTCGAGACCAGTGTTGTAGAAGGCGCTAGGCGCTAGTCGGGCGGTGAGGTACCGCCTAGGGATTAATCGGGATTAATCGGGATTAATCGGGATTAATCGGATTGGGATTTTTATATGTATTTTTTCAAAATTATATATATATACCCAATAATATAAAAATAATACTTCAAAATTCACATAAATACTTCAAGTTTCAGATAGTATGGTTCGATTTTGACCGATTTTGACTCATTCTGACCAATTTTGACCGCCTAGGACCGCCTGGGACCGATTTTGACCGATTTTAACCGATTAATATAGGCCGATTAATCCGATTTTTGACCGCCTAGGACCGATTTTGACCGACTTTGACCGACTTTGACCGACTCCGATTAATTGGCCGACTAGCTCAAAATTAGTCAGTAACTAGCCGCCTAGCGCCTAGGCGCCGATTAATCGGCCGCCTAGGCCGATTTTTGCAACACTGTTCGAGACTATTATAACTTAAGGCACTAATGGACTAGGGATTCAATGGGGCAATGCCCCCTTACAATGGTGCTGGGTAGCATCTAAAGTTGGGCTGAAGGGATAGAGCCCCTAGTTCCACTCATCGAGAGGTACCAACGGTGGAAAAACTTTTCATTACTGTTTAGGAAAGTCAATGGAAGTTGACTCGGATTTGCAAGATTAATAGAATATTGCCTTAAAACTTATCATTAGTATAAACTAATTATTCATGGGAACTGACAATTGTTACCAACTGGTTTTCAGTGGCAATTGGCGATCTAGGTAACTAATCATCAGCGCTAGTTGTGATGAGCAGCATCATGGTTCGTCAATGGCAACTTCTATAAGCAGAAAGTATGTATCATCTATAAGCTTATATTAATAGTAAGTTAGGCATTTAGCAGTAACCGAATTATTGTTGACAGCTCAATCATTAGCAATAACTGAGTTACTACTAAAATTTTTTTGTTGATGTAACCAAATAATTGACGGCAGTGATAATCGCCAACTAACACACTCTTTAAAGAAGAGTTGTATCACTTTGACTTAAATGTTTTGACTGTTCCCCGCATATAAATGGGAAGTCTTTGGTTTGTTTAGAACATACAATTATCCGGTTAGGATTTCACACCCACGAAATACTTTAATATAAAGGTGAATTTACACGATTCAGAAAGTTTTCTATGACATTTGTAAAATACAAACACTACAATCAGGGTCGGCCCTATGGGCTTTATAAGCTAGGCAAGGGCATATGGCCCCAAAAATTAGGGGCCCACATTTAAAAAAAAAACCTATATATATAATATATGCGTATTGCAGTATTAGGCCTAAATGAACTAAACGTAAACTATATTTATTGTAAGGCCCAACTAAAAAACCAATTTTAAAATTAAAAAGGTCTAATTCCAACTCCAAACAATATATAGCGCGTCTTTAATTTAGACTGCCATCATCGTTCTCATTAATTATAACGTCGCGTGCACACATTTCATTCAAAGGCATCGATGATTGGGGAGAAATTAGAGGTGAAATTAGGGGAAAGTAATGGTGCTGCAGGAATAATCCAAGTTGGTTAACGGCTATTTCCTAATTGATATTTTGAATCTTTAAGTATTGATATTATGCTTACGATTGAGACTGTGCTTGCGAATTTGTGATTTAGACTTGGAAGGTAGATGCTAGCAAGTAGAACTGATGTTTTCTTTATACCACTTTAAAAGAACTCCGCCTTTGTATTCTCTTAGGATCTCCAAAAACGCGTTAGGTCTGCCCTGACTACGATGGGTGCTTTAAGATATAAAGAAAGTTATCTTCCCAAAGTAAACCAATGTGGATAATATCATTTAAACAGTGGTTGAAAAGAGTCATGTTCATGAGGCTCTCCACCAAATGCATCTTATCTTTGTTGTCCCTTTATCTATTGTACCACCAATACATGAAAACACAAAGCAGCCACGATTCAAGAAACTATTAGAACCCATTTTAAGTTGAATATGAAGTTTAGCCGATTTCTAAAAGGATTGAAGATCTCCATCAATGGATTATTGAGCGGATTGTAAAGTAGTCATTCTTTTAGGCAGATAAAAGGGTATGGTCCAAAGAAAGCTACACCCACAAAATAGAGGATACACCTTTTTAAATTAAATCCTCACTCACGTAACCTTCCATTAATTATCATACTTCTTTTTCATTTCTTCACCTTAGCCCTTAGTGCATGCAATTATTGTATTATGGGAAGAAGACAAATTGATTGAAGCACCATTCAATTTTTAATTGATTTGTCTTTTACAAAAAGATTGTTCAATCGTGCATGCATGTTGTTTAATATTGACTGATTACATGAATAGACTACGTCCAATTTAGATAGTGGCAGACTCACGAATCGCGACATTACTTTGTTTATAAAAAACTAATTGTCACTTATAATTCCAATAAATATTTATTTTTATATACACACATCACAAATCAATTTTTATTTTTATAATCTATCTATTAATTTAATACCAATAGGGTGGTGGTCCATTGGCAAAGGCAAAACCTTTAAAAACACCTAGATTGGAAAGGTGAAGGTCATAGGTTCAAGTCCCACAGACGACAGCGATTAAAGAAATTAGCCGTTCAAAAAAAATCTAATAATTTAATATGTTAGAATGTTTAGGGTGCGGATTCCTTTCACGACACGACTTTGAAGTATAAGTAATCATTTTTTGGTTGGGTTTAAACAGGGTTTGGGTTGTAAGCGGGTCGCAAGCCTAAGTCGTTTAGTAAACACTTGTGTTTAAGATGGATTATAAGTAAACGAGTCATGTTATGGGTGAGTTAAAATGGGTTGGTTTGTCAACCTGCTTCAAATTTAATACTAATATCTAATCTAATACAAATAAAGAATTCAAGTTAATGCCACATGACATTCTAGGATTCAAGTTAATGTCACATGACATTTAGATTTAATTTATTATTATTTTTGTTTTTATATATTAATATACAATTTATTAATCTATATCATATTAATATATCAAATTTATTAATCTACACATAATTATTGATAAATACGCAATACATTAAAATATTTATTTTATATAATTGTAGTATTTTATTTATTTATTTTTATTTTCATATGTGACATAAAACATTATTTTTTAATCATTGCGGATCAAATCAAATTAGATTATATACTTGTAGACCTAGATTGTCTAATCTAACCTAATAATTTGTTTGTAAATAACTACACGTAGGTATCTCTTAATGTAGCAATATTATTATTTTATTAATAATATATTAGATTAATATCCAATTTTTATTTTTAATATATAACACATGTAGTGTCCGATACAAAAAAAAATTATTGCAAATATAACTCTGTATTCAACGAATTTTATACCACCACCACTATTAGAAAACTGCTTACTTTGTAGCAAATTTGTAGGAAAATGGTCTTAACTGCAGATTTGCTACAAAAAAATTCGTGCAAAATAAACTTGTCGATAATCATGTTAGCTATAAAATTATGACAAAATTTCCCACAAATTTCGACAAAAATCTATCGCCACAAGCGTTGCCACAAAATACCTACAAACCGGTTTTTTATGTTTTTCCTACAATTCTTCCACAATTTTGCCTATTTTTGTATTTTATTTTATGATATTTTACTTTTAAAATTAATAACATTAATAAGAAAAATTATCCATAATTATGAATAATTATTTTTATTTTGCGACAAAATTCCTACAAAATTATAAATCTTTCTCTAAACAGTTTGCTACAAATTTCCTACAAATAAAAAATATTTTTTTTTAATCTTGCGACAAATTTCCTACAATTTAAAAAATGGTTTTTTTTTTAAGTTTTGTGACAAAGTTCCTACAAACCAAAAGATATTTTTTTAAAGGTTACGAAAAAATTCCTACAAACAAAAAAAACAAAATTCAAAGGTTACGACAAAATTCCTACAAACCAAAAAAATTGAAAGTTGCCCAAATTTCCTACAAATCAGAAAAAATCATGTAGTTGTTTGCTACAGATTTTTGACAAACTGTAAAAATTAAAGAAATTAAAAAAACCCATTTTTATGAAAAAAAAATGCAGCAAAATTACTATTATATTCCAAAAAAAATTGCAGCAAAATTCTAAAGCATTCCAAAAATATTAAAGCAACATTCTGACACATTCCAAACATTCTAAAAATTCTAAAACATTCCGAAACGCACAAAAAATCCTTATTAAAAGCATTCAAAACTAATCTGATCTTTAACATTTCAATACTTACTAAGATGAGAGTTTTTACTTATTTCCGATGTTTTTCAGCTTTTCTTTCATAGTTTTTTGCCATGCCGCTTGGTCGGCCCGCTCTTTTTCGCGCTCTTGTTGATATTGTTCGAATCGGGATTCTATGTTTTGTCAGGCCTCTCGTTCTCTTTCTAATTCTGGTTGAACTTTTTGAAACTAAAAGTTGTACAAAAAGATATAATTAATACGTATTAACAAAAGCATATCATCAAAATTCACATATCATTTAACAATAATACGATATTCGAGTCGGGTGTCGGGTTTTGGGTAAAAAGGACAGGCCTAAGTGGTATGGCCATCTTGAATTATACAAAACGGGGCAGTTAAAAAAAACACAAACGACCGTAAACCATCTAGCCAACTGTTAATCCGCCAAGTCCAATTCTGATTTTTTCTAGAGTTTTGTAAGCATTTTTCTTAACTATTTGACCAAGGAATTCAATATTACAAAGTACAAACTATCATTCTTAAAGCAAATAGTGAAGAAAATGAACATAAAACTCACATATTTGCAGCAAAAATTACCTTTCCCCACTCTCCTACATGTCATCACCAACATGAAAGTTTGTACATGGCAACGAAGTTTGATGACAACATGGCCCTAAATGATCGGAAGACCATGAATAATCTCATTGTTTTAACACCCTATATTATCAGAAGGCCATTATCATGGTCATTTTTTTGCTGCTAAATAATTAGTGCAACCACCCGAAACAACCCTAAATCATTATCCTACATAATTGAAAAGGTGGAAATCAACTTAATTTCAAGCAAAACTGAAACTGTATATCTAACGTCAACCAAATTTAAAGCTAAATTGAAGCAACGTAACTGAAACGTAGCAAACAACTAGTAACCTTAATCGGCAAACGAAGCGACGTTTGATCTAAGCTCAACCAGTCTAATACTTCCTACATCATAGATCCCTAAAGGGAAAGCAATTTCAAGCATAGAAGTGAATTACCTTGAAACCGTCAACCGAACCCTAGATCGCCGAAATCATCCTGTATGCACCTTCAACACCAAAGTCGCGTGATCCAAGTACAAACTGAAAGTAAAATCAACCGCTTGTGAGGGATTCCTGATAAGTGAATCTGAACAATATCAAGATACAACTACACAAAATACCTAAATCCAAGAGAAGTAGAAAAAAATAGAATAAAAACCGATCACGGTACTGGAATACTAAGTAAAGCAGGTTTAAAAATACAGCTCGTATGGAAATTTACAAATACCTTATAAACAGGTCCAAAACCATCTTGTCCAAGCTTATTTTCATCTGAGAAATCATTTGTGGCTGTTACTATAGCAGCAAAGCTAAACACCACCATATCACTTCCTTTTCTGCTGCCCCTTTCAGTATTATTTGAACCAATCAGTTCAAGCAAATGTCTTTCATCATCGTCTGTTTGTCTCTCTTCTACAATAAAAACCATGCCTTAGAACATGAAATTGTAGAAAAAATTGAGAAAATTGTAGAAAAAAGTGTAACAAAAATTGAGTTTTGGGAAATTTGTGGGAAACTTTTGTAGAAAAATATCTAGTTTTCTAGTAGTGCACGTCGATAAACCTATAAAAACGAATATGGTATATAGTTTAAAATTTAAATATATTTTATATAATTTAAACTATAGTTTAAATTTTATTTTTGTATTTTAACGTCAACAATGATTAAGTTTGTCACACCCCCAAAAATACCACAAGCGGAAACCCCCGCGAGGCGTGTGACGTACCAGGATCTAGCCACTAATCACATTGAACTATAAATAAAATAAAACCTTCCATTAAATGAAATAGTATAATTCAAACACCAGTTTAGAAAATCAACATGTTCAGCGGAAGCATAATAGTTTGATCAATAAGTTTAAAATAAAATGTTCAAAACAATGCAACATCGAGAAGCGTTCCAAATGCGACGACCCATGACCACTCCAGCTTCCCAGACAGCAAGTTCCATGACAGTGTACCTAAGGACCTGCAAGCATGCAGAAAAGTGTAACAGACAACGATGGTGAGTTCACAGTTTGTTTAACCGGTTGTTACCAAGTATTGACTTATGTTATGTTGATAATAACTCGATACCGCAGACGGCTCCTTTTTGCCCTTCTCCAATGCTCTATCAAACATTGGTCATGATTTTAAAGTTATTAGTTCACGCCCGTCCTATCCAGGTACGTCGTGAGGGTGCCAAACCTAATAGCGCTATCAACTAATAACCCCGTTGCCCTACAAGCAACTAACCCGGTAGTATGATGGGACTTAAGTGATAGAAAGTGAGTGTATTATCCAATATCAACATTTACTGAAAACTGCCTCATATCCCCTGCAAGGATATGGGTTTGTGAAAACTGCCTCACATCCCCTACTAGGATGTGGGTTTATGAAAATCCATTTATTTGTTTGTCTATTTGATTGTCCCCACCGGACGCATGCTTGTTTTGAGAGAAGTGAACTCACCTTAGTTTTGCTTGGTATGTTAAGTTACCCTTTCCAAGTTGGTCAACCAAACCCTGCCGTGGTTACCAATAAGAATCAGTTTCGTACACAAATAAATCACGTATTTTCACAGATTGCATTTACCGCAAAGATCACCGTATAACACATAGCAAGTACTCAAATCACATATCAACACTTAACATATGAGTTAGCTACTCACACGAGCAAAATCAGGTTTCTCATTCTTAATTATACAACTTTATAAACACAAACATCGTCATCATAAACTACTGTTCGTGGGATGCCTCTCGGCGAAGGTTACTCTCGACGAAGAACTAAGCTTCGTCAAAAGAGATGGTGACGACGAACCCCTATTGTTCGTCAAGGGCCTATCAACGAAGATTCAAGTTCTTCGTCAACACAAGTTCGTCACAGGCTAGTCGACGAAGAATCAATCCTTCGTCGACATGGGCACTTCGTAGCGAGGGGAAATCTTCATCAATGTAACTCAACAGTTTCAAGATTTGCTTCAAACCCTAATCCCTAACAGTTTCTTCTTTGCTAACATAATCAACGACAGATTTTATAATTTTCAATAACTCTAATCATCATTAGCACAAAATAACACTCTAATCGAGTTCATGCACATCGTTGGCACTAGCATCATGAACACGTATTTTAACATCATCAACCTATCAAAATCATAACCCTAATCCATAAACGGCCGCCTATGATTACATAGCAGGATGTTTGAAACATCATAGTTGGTTGACAAGAATCCTAGTTTCTTATATACATCAATTATCATCATAATCACAACCACATTTACATCGATTCAAGCATCACGTTTCAACATACAACACCATGCCGATTTGCAATTAATCTCATGCTAACAAACATCAATCAGTAAGCCTAATCACAGCCAAGAAAACTCGGATTAAACCGGAATTATAGACTAACCGAGGGTGTTAAGGTTGCACACTTAAATCAAAGAATGAGTTGATGCTTCGTAGAATTGAGGCTTCGATGAACACACTTGATTACCGTCGGCCGAGAGAGAAAGAGAGGGGTGTTAGGGTTTGATGAAGTCCTTAGGTTTTACGTACATATGTATGTTTATAAGATGCGAACAGGGCCTGGTTTCATATGGGCCGAAGGCCCTCTCGGCGAACATTACACTCGACGAAAAACCCGACTTCGTCCAAAATGTAGATGACGAAGAACTACCTTCGCCAGGGAAGGTTCATGACGGGAGAACTATCTTTGTCAAGAAATGTTGATGACGAAGAACTACCTTCGTCAAGAAATGAATGTGACGAAGAGCTATCTTCGTCAAGAAATGGAGTTGGCGAAGGATCTGTGGCAACCCCCGCCCCTATCTGTCCCAGGAACAGGCGGCCGCGAGACCAGTTTTGGTGGTATCGGTGTTTATCATTTTGGCAGCGGAATTTACATCAGGACCGTAGTTAGGAAATATTTTATCAGAGTAAATACCACACTTTTATAATAATAAATATATTGGAATAAAACCCAAGTTTTCATTACAAATATTTTCATAGGGGAGATCCCTATTTTATTGAATAAAACATCTTTTTTTATTTAGGTAACTTTTATAGCCATTTTTCCAAGCCTTCAGTGCTGTCCAGTTGGCTTCTAGTTGGCTCTTACATTTTGTTACCTTAAACATGTTTAAAAACATTTTGTCAGTGGGAAATACTGGTGAGTGAATCCCAGTTTAATCAAGAAGAGTTTTATCAATTTTCACAGTATTGAGAGCGATTACAATGTTTACATCTACACAATTACTCATTCAGTACTGTCAATCCTGACTGGTGGGTCATATTACCCATTGGCTAACTATTTGTCCAATGGTAACGTGTTCCACATTTTGTATACAAAACCCCAACATACCGGCAGTAATTGAAGAATTACAAAGACTCAATCACTGCTTAAACACATTGTAAAATAATTAAGGTTTTGTAAAAGAGTTTATAAAAAGGAGATTTCTCACATTGCTGTCTTAGATTTCTTCTAAGGGTTTCCTGGTAATTATCTATAATTTACACAAATGCACACGCGTTAGTATTATAACCCTTTATATTTACATTAGAAATACCCTCCCCGACACGGCATTCCAATGACTACGTCGGGCAGAACCACGACAGCCATTACGGAACCCTGGATCGATCGGGCAGCGAATCTAATACGTAACCGGGGTTATAATACTTACAACGGAGTAGAACTTCGTTATTTAGGGGGATATTATACCCGAAAATTATGCCTACTATAAAGAAATTCGAGAGAGAAAGTCGAGAGATGAACGATTTCAACTGAAGCCGATGCCTGCTATTTATAGTGCCTGAATTCAAGTCCCTCACGGCCCACGTAAGATTAGGCTAAGGCTTACGCGGCCCGCGTAGTAGGGGTGTAGACCCTAGCTCTGATTGGTCATCACAACTAGCTTCGACACGATCGTGACACGTGTCGGCTTAGGGTTGCGCCTCGTTGCAGGATGTCGCGCCCCGCGTAAGTAGTAGCCAAAGGCTACGTGCCCCGCGAGCGACACCAGAATTTTGTTTTTATATTATTTTTATAAAATAAAGGTATTCGGGGCCCGTTTACGTATACGGGGTGTAATTTAGGATATTTTGGGATATTTAAAAAATATATTAGGGCGTCGAAATTTTTTTTGAAGGGTTGTTATATCCTCTCCACCTTGTTTTAGAGCTCGTCCTCAAGATCTACTTGAATAGGTGCGGGTATTTACTTTGCATTTCTGATTCAAGCTCCCAAGTGTACTCTGGTGCTCTTTTGGAGTTCCATTTCACTTTGACTAGAACTAATCTCTTATGTTTGAGGTTCTTGACTTTCTTGTCTTCAATTTGTAGAGGCCTCTCAACAAATTTTAACTGCTCATTTACCTCTATATCCTTAAGAGGTACTATCAGTGATTCATCAGCTAAGCATTTCTTGAGATTAGATACATGAAATATATCATGTATTCCTGCCATTTCCTCTGGCAGTTGTAGCTAATAGGCTACAGGTCCTATTCTTCTAATAATATCAAAAGGTCCAACGTACCTGGGACTTAGCTTTCCCCTTTTGATGAATCTTACTACTCCTTTCCAAGTGTTGGTGCACTGAATGTCTGTTGACTATATCTTATCAAGTCTTATGTCTAGATAGAATGAATGAGCACACACTAGATTAGAATTTAGGGTTTTATATGTTTTTCTAGGGTGTTTAGCTTGAAGGGGTTTCAAGGCTAGTTCAAGCTAAACCTATTGATCAGCTTTAGCTTGAACTGATATTGTGCATATTCAAGCTAAACCTAGGAGTGTGTCATCCTCAAGCTAAACCTAGAGTCTATAAATAGGGGATGTGGTCATTTGAAGCTAAACCAGAAGGTGTTGTGTGTGAGTCAAGGTGCTGTCGAAATTTTGTTAGAAATTGATTGTAAAGACTCAGAATTGATTAATAGAGGAAGAATTGAAAGGAACAAAGCTGTTATGACTTTATATACGTTGATTCCGCCTTCGTATTTGAAGATGAACTACCTTAACTGACTTTTAGGGTCACGCAAACGGTCCAACAAGTGGTATCAGAGCTCAGGACGAGGAGTTCATACCATAGCAGCTTGATTCTACCGAATTTTCTTATTTCTACTCACTTCTTCTTATACTTTTCCTATTTGAACGAGTTCTAACGGTTGAAATGGCCTGATTTTTTCATATGTTGTGTAAAACATAGTATTAACAAATCCTACAAAGAATCAGATCAAAATTCGGAGTAAAACTTGTAAAAATGACCTGAAAACCTGGTTTCGCTTGAACGAACAGTTGGGTTTAGCTTGAAAATTGGTGGTGTTTGAAGCTAAACACAAGCTTTAGCTTGAAAATTTCAGGTTTAGCTTGAAAAATTCAAGCTAAACCTCTTTAAAATACAGCTTTAGCTTGAAAGTAATCAGGGCTTTAGCTTGAACTGTTCAAATCTGGCTTTAGCTTGAAAGTAATCAAGGCTTTAGTTTGAACTGTTCAAATTTGGCTTTAGCTTGAAAGTAATTAGGGCTTTAGCTTGAATTGTCCAAACTTGTGTAGCTTTAGCTTGAAACTATTCTGTTTCAAGAGGTTTCTTTTGAATTTGAGTTTTTCAAAATCAAGAAAATTCTAAGTGTTTGCTGATTTTGCAGATACATTCAAGATGGATGATATATTCTTGAACCCGTTCAGCGATATGTACGCGTTTGCAGGAAATTCCGGAAACGATGATGCTTTGCCAAGCAATGCAAATGAGAATCCGCCGAAAGAGAGGAAAAAGGAAGCTTGGGAATCAGAAAGTGCCTTCGGAACATTCAATAGACCTCCAAAGCTAATGGCTATCGAGGAATATAGTCGGTGGTCAAGAAAGTTTGAAGATTGGTTGATGGCATTCGCATTTCCCAGGTGGAAGAGTTTGAAAAACGGTTATGCCAATGGAAACAAAAATGGTGAAACTTTAAGATCCGCTGAGGAGATTGATTCATTTGTAGCTGAACAAAAATGTGTGGCATTGTTATTTCAGTCCGTTCGGGAAGACATTATTGCCTTGATCGATTATTCAAATGCAAAAGATCTTTGGGAAAAGTTAGAAAAGAAATGTATAGGTAGTGAAGAAATCAAGAAAAACAAAAAGAAACTAGTTAAGAAAGAGTTTGATATGTTTGGGTGTTTAAAGAACGAGTCAGTTTGTAAAATGATAGAAAGGTTTAGTCATCTGAAGCTGGAATTAGTAAGACATGATATCAGATATTCTGAAGATGATCTTATCGACAAATTGTTTGATTCGTTGCCTGACGAGATGGATTGGAGATATTATGCGCTGATGCTGAAGAATACCATCAAAGCACCAGAAAAGTTGACATTAGATTTGCTGATTGAGAAACTCGAGAGTCACGAGTTGGAACTGAAGAAGACATACAAAGTCAATCACTCATCTTACCAGCAGAACTTGGATTTGTATTATCCAAAGAGCATGATGCCAAAAGCAACTTCTCCAAAGACTGCGTTTTCTGTTGAAAATGTGTCCACAGCAAGCAAAGAAAGTCAAAGTGATCAAAGCAGTGGAAATCACAGTGGTTATCACAGTGGATCTTCATCATCTGCAAGTCATTCTGATGCAAAGAATCGTTTTCAATGCAACATTGCAATAGATTTAAAGAATGCTCAGAATTTTGATGAGGAGTCGGCCAAACAGCAGATGATCTTCCTAGCATCGGTGTTGGAATCGTATGAAGGGTTAGTAGCTGGGAAGATAGGTAACACCAATCTGACGAAAGAAGATTATGATCAGATTGATCCTGAGGAAATGGAGCTGATCGATATTCGTTGGGCTATGGCAAGTGCTGTTCGTCGAGCACAGTGTTTCATGGAAATTACCGGCAGGAAGACAATTGGTGGTCCATCTACCAAATTGGGGTTCGATAAGTCCAAGGTGACTTGTTTCAAGTGTAAGCAGAAAGGTCACTTCAAGCGAGAATGCAGAAACGCTTATGCTGATGAGTCGGAGAACCCTTTCAGAGATGATTATTACAAGAAGGCAATATATCATCAGAATAAATCCGAGCCGCCTAGACTGAAGCAGGTTGAAGACAATAGAGAGAAATCTAGAGCTCTTGCGGTGATTTACGATGACGAAGGGTATGATTGGAGTCAAGAGGTTCTACCGGAGGAAGATGCGGTTGGTTACGCATTCATGGTGAAAAACGACGAACCTATTCCGTGGAAAGACGATAGAACTGAAGAGCAGAAATATCAATACAGAAAAATGCTAGCTGAAAACAAGATAATTAGAATATCTCGTATCTTTTTGGAAGCGAGGAGAGCAAATAGATGGGATCCGGACAGAGAGTGTTATCTTGATGAATATGGAAATATTGCGATTGATGACAAAACACTTGATATCGAAGCCATAATCAAGGGGTACAAAGAAGAGGATGATTATTGGCAGAATAAATGGTGGGGAACTGGAGACGAGAAAGAGAAAGAAGAAAAAGAGAGGAAGGAGAAAGAAGAGAAAGAGAAAAAGGAAAAAGAAGAGCAGGTAAAATCAAAGAAGATTGATACTGGAGTTATTGATACAACGCAGGAGTTGACTGCAGAGAATCTGGGAAAAATGGCTGACAAAGTGCTGGCTGCTAAGGCACTTGAGGTAGACTCTAACTCCGTGTCTGAGTCAAAAATCCAGGTCAGTTCAAAATTGTCAACAAATGAGTCAGGTAAGAAAATTGATGGAAATGATGATTGCAAAAATTGCAACAAAGAGTGCAAATTTTGTAACACAGTCACGTATCTCAACAGGAAGAAAGTTGATGATCTGACAGCAAAGGTCAGAAGCGTTGAGAATCAGATTCTTGATCGTGACAAAACAGTTAAAGCTTCAACTGAACGGATAAGAGAATTAACTAGTCAAATTGAAAATGATAAAATTGATCATGAAAAAGTTAAAAAGGAAAATGAAAAGTTAATTCTTGAAAACCGTCAGATTTCTGAAAAGTTTGAAAAACTAAAAAGCACAATGAAAGATAGTGATGATCGAAATGGTAAAACTTTTAAAGAAAATGAACATCTAAAAGCAGTGCTTAGAGTAAAAGAAGAATCAATCAACCAACAACTGGATGAAATCGCTAAACTGAAACTTAAAGTTCAAGAGGCTGTAATCGAAAACGAGTGAATCCAGTTGAAGCTTAATAGTTACAGCTCCGCAAGCTTTGTTTTGCAACACATTATTCCCAAACCCATCGGGAAAGACAAAGCAGGCGAAGATGTGTATTCTGATGGAACTGGGGTGGGTTTTCATCAAGTTCCACCACCTGTTCTTGATAATTACACAAAAAAGAAATCAGGGTTGGTTGAAATTGAGGAAGAAAGTGAAGTTAAACTTCCAGATTCAATTGATGTCACATTCACATCTTCCAATGACGATAGTGTCCAAAATGATATTGTAAAAGGTGTTGTTGAAAATGTGTTAAAAACGGATGGTGACACTACTGAGGAAGATGGGTGTTTCTTGGATAAGTACATTCAGAAACCAAAATCCAAAAACAACTTAAGTGATGAACCGGGTCTTGTAATGTACAAGATGGCTGGATCTGATAAGTTGTATTCGGATTCTGAGTTTCCAATTGAGAATGTAAATGTGAACAAATTGACAAAAGTTTTCAAGTTGGTTGAAGTTGAGTTGTCAGAAGTGAACAATCTGAGTCAAACAAAGAGAAAAATGAGTTTTGAAAAAGATAAATCATACTACAAGAAATATGTTAATCCACCACGTTTTTATAATAACAATCGAAACAATTGGTCGGGTGGTTATCACGGTGGTAGGAATTATCAGAAAAGAAATGTTCCAAACAAGAGGTTTGCTGAAAAGAAAAAGTTTGTGAACAGTTCGAGTTCACTTGCTGATGAAGAGAAAGAGATTTTTTCAAAATCGAATGAAGAGTTCTTTGAGAAAAGAGCTTCACAGTCTCAGTCTGAAGGCACAAGTCGAGTTGTTGATACTCGAACATGCTTCAGATGTAATCAAGTTGGTCACATTGCACGAAAGTGTACCAATGTGAAGCCTAAGACTGAAACTGTGAAGATTCAAAAGAAGAAAGTTGAAGAAAAGGGTAAAGCACCAATCGTTGTTGAGAAAAAGAGTGTGAAAAATGACAACACCAAAGTAAAAAATGAACCCGTAAAGAAAGTGGTAACTAAAAATGAAAAATTTTACAAGCGGGTTGCATTATCTCAACAAGTTTGGAAACCAAAAACTGAGAAGAAGGTGAAATCTTCTGAGGATTCAATTCAAATTGATTATGATGCAAATTTTCCACCTCTTAAGGCTGAAAATTTCAAAATTCAAATTGCGAGAGTCAAGGTTACACCTAAGGCTGATGAGGCCTGGGTGGATTCCATGTTCGACTAAGCAGTTTGAATTGCCGGAGCTTCCTTGATCGCAAAGCATGAATCGGCATCTTTATTGAAGTTGGTTAAGTCAAAGTTTGTTATGTGCAGGATCTTCCAAAACTTGTATCCAGATGGATCATGGATAGTGGAGCTTCAAGACATATGACAGGGAAGACTGCGTTGCTGTATGATATGAGAAACATTAATGGTGGTTATGTAGGATTTGTTGGTCATGAAGGTGGTAGAATTATTGGTGAAGGAACGTTATCCAACGGGATTGTGACGTTTGAAAGAGTTAACTACATTACTGAGCTGGAGAACAATCTGCTGAGTATCTCGCAGATTTGTGACAATATGTATACTACTCACTTCACTGATAAAGAATGTTTGATCTTGAAACCAGGATTTGTTATCCCTGAAGAATGGATTATCATGCGGGCACCTAGAGTAAATGATTTATATGTGTTGGACATGAGTGTAGCGTCTACAACTACTGGTCAAGCACATTGTTTTGTTTCTAGAGCAACTGAGAAAGAATCGAGATTGTGGCACCGCAAGATGGGGCATATTCACCTAAGGAAGATGAATCACTTGGTGCACAATGATTTGGTTCTTGGAGTTCATGTCAAAGGTTTTCATCTGGAAGGGGAGTGTATTAGTTGTGTTAAAGGCAAGCAGAAGAAAAAGTCACACCCTACAAAGCAAGTCAATTCAGTTTCGAGACCTCTGGAAAGACTTCACATGGATTTGTTTGGTCCTGTGAATGTTAAAAGTATTACAGGAGATTACTACTATTTGGTCGTTACTGATGATTATTCCAGATTTTCGTGGGTTTCTTTCTTGAAGACGAAAGATGAAACGTATGACAGTTTGATGGCGTTGTTCAAAAAGATTGAGAATTTGTACCAAAGGCGTATCAAAAGAATTCGTAGTGACAATGGTACTGAATTCAAGAACAGTAAGATGGAAGAATTTTGTGATGAAAGAGGTATATTGCATGAGTTTAGTGCTCCGTACACTCCGCGGCAGAATGGAGTCGCAGAACGCAAAAACCGGACACTAATTGAGACGGCTAGAACTATGCTCGCAGATTCAAAGTTACCGATTAATTTTTGGGCTGAAGTTGTTTCTGCCGCAAGCTATACGCTCAACAGGGTTCTCACTGTCAAGAAGTTCAACAAAACTTGCTTTGAGCTAATCAATAACCGTAAACCGAATTTGAAGTATCTAGAACCGTTCGGGTCACCCTGTACAGTTATAGAGCCTCATGGAAAGTTAGGTCCGAAGAGCATTGAGGGAATATTTGTTGGTTATGCAAATCCGATGCGACGTGTCTTCGTTCCAAGTGAGAAGCGGATTATTGAAGCTGTAAATGTTGAATGTCAAGGTTATACTATGCCGCCGCAGAATCCTGGAGATTCTTGGCGTTATCATTATGACAAACTGTGGGATTCGTTTGACATGAAAGAAGAATCAGAGGAAGATGAAGATTTCTTTGATGAGTTGAATATTTTGCGTGAATACGAGTCACAGCTAAGGTTCCCAGCCGAATATTCGAGGCGATCACGGGAAACTTCAAATGACGATGAAGCAGGTCCGAGTAATGCTGGTTAACATGATGATGTCCAACAGAATGAAGTTGCTCAGGATAATCAGTCGGTTCAGAATGATAATCAAGAAGCTGAAAACATGCCAGTTTTTTATCATGGTGATTCAGATTCTGAGGGGGAGCAAATTCAGATTTCAAGTCAAACAAACCAAGTTGGTGAACAAGATGCAGAGCAGAATGTTACTAATCTGGAGGGAAATGTAGATGTTCCAAGCGAAGTGATGCCGCGAACTTTTTCATATCATCCAGAGGAGTTGATCATAGGAGAATTGCAGACAGGCGTTCGCACTCGAAGACAGATTGATAAAGGGCTTACATGTTTTTATACAAAAGTTGCTCCTTTGCAAACTGAATTCTCATTGAGTTGTTTTATCTCGCAGGTTGAGCCAAGAACTTACAAAGAGGCGCTTACTGAAGACTCTTGGGTCAATGCAAGGCAGGAGGAACTTAGTCAATTCGAGAAATTGGGAGTGTGGAAGTTAGTTGATTTGCCAGATGGTCATAGGAAAATCAATACGAAATGGGTATTTAAGTGTAAGAGAGACGACAGAGGAGTTGTTGTAAGGAACAAGGCTCGACTCGTTGTTCAGGGTTTTAGTCAACAGGAGGGGATTGATTTTACAGAAGTCCATGCTCCTGTAGCAAGACTAGAGGCAATCAGAATTTTCCTAGCATTTGCGTCTTGGAAGAACTTCAAAGTATATCAGCTAGAAGTAAAATCGGCATTTCTTTATGGGAAGGTTAAAGAGGAGGTTTATGTCGGACAGCCGCCGGGCTTCACCGATCCAATCCACAAAAACAAGGTCTACTTATTGGACAAAGCGCTGTATGGTTTACACCAGGCCCCGAGAGCTTGGTACGAGACTTTGTCTCAACATCTACTAGCCAACAAGTTCATTCGTGGAAAAGTGGATGCCACTCTCTTCACTAAAGAGGTCGACGGTCATCTTCTGATAGTTCAGATTTATGTGGACGATATAATTTTTGGGTCGACGAATGAAAGTCTGTGCAAAGATTTTGAATCAGTGATGAAGCAAAAATTCGAAATGTCATCAATGGGGGAGATGAAATTCTTTTTAGGTCTACAAGTTGAACAACTACCTGAGGGAATTTTCATTCATCAAACGAAGTACGTTCATGATATTCTAGAGAAATTTGGGATGTCAAGTTCTACTCCAGCTGCTACCCCACTTGCAACAAATCATGGGATTCACCCAGATCTCACCGGAGACAGGGCTGATGAAACATTTTACCGATCCATGATAGGTTCTTTGATGTATCTAACTGCTTCACGTCCTGATATCATGTACCCAACGTGCCTCGCAGCAAGATTTCAATCTAACCCGAGAGCTTCGCACATGATTATTGTGAAGAGGATATTGCGCTACCTGAAAGGAACTCCTTCATTGGGGTTGTGGTATCCTAGGAAAGGCGACTTTATGCTCGAAGGGTATTCCGATTCGGATTTCGGATGCTGCAAAGTCAATTCAAAATCAACAACTGCAGGATGCCAGTTCTTTGGTCCTAGATTGGTTACCTGGCAGTGTAAGAAACAAACGTCTGTGGCGCTATCTACATGTGAAGCGGAGTATGTTTCTGCTAGCAGTTGCTGCTCTCAGATCCTGTGGATACAGCAACAGATGCGCGACTACGGTTTGCAGTTTCTTAACACACCTCTTTTTGTTGATAATGAGGCCGCTATAAATATAACAAAGAATCCAGTACATCACGATAAAACTAAACACATAGAAATTCGTCATCACTTTATTCGTGATTGCTATGAGAAAAAGTTGATACGAATTGAGAAAATCCACACTGACAAACAGAAAGCTGATTTACATACCAAAGCTTTTGATAAAAACCGGTTTAAATATTTGTTAAAACTGAATGGTATGAAGCTTCTTTCGGTGTCGGATGGGATTATCGGCGTTGATGAGAGTACTGTTGCGGATGAAGACGAGAAACAATCTGCAATGGTTTGTCGATTTTTTTACTTGTTTTGGTATTTAGGGGGAGTAGATAGATGTATATAGATATATTTTTCAGAAAATACAAAAACAGTAAAAAATGCAAAAATACAAAAACATGATAAAATCTGAAAAAGAGCTTGTGTATATAGGGAAAATGATAGTACATCGGCTAGACTATTACAGTATGCTAAAGATTTGTAAAGTTTAAATGAGTTAAACAGTCTCACTAATGATGTGTCGATAGGTTTTCACACATTTAATAGATTTATTCGGGATATAAACCTAAAATTTCAAACTTGTGAAATTCGTGGGGAACACTACTTGGATATATAGGTAACCCCTGAAATCTCGTTTGAAAGGTCTCATAATCTGATATACTAGGTTTTTATACTCAATGATGTCTGGGGTATTATTTCGGGACTTCTGCTGAACGGTAGTTCTGACCTAGTCCTTGGATAATACTTTTCACAAATGCTTGAAATATAGCTTAAACCCTCAGCATGCAGATGAAACAATAAAATTGATAGTCGCTGCTGTTGTAGCTAAAAGATCCTCTAAAGGGGACATACCGTAAAGTCGAAGCTGATATCTCTCTGCGTATACGGAAGTATCGACCTGAGATCCCTCGGCCCTCGCATACCTAATTTATGTACAGATATCATTGTAGTATACTCACCTGTAAGACTGATGATTGGGATTCTGGATACGGGAGTATATTCAAGAGGTGGGACACATGAATGAGCTAAGTTCATAAGACATCTAAATTGTATCCTGAGTAAATTGAAATTTGTGTGAGAATTTAAGATGGATCAGTATATCGACAATCGAGGTGAATTGTTTAAGTCTGAGTATGAAATGGAGCTTAACGGTACTTGTAATTTGTCTGATAGCTGATATGATTCCCTGACACGCTCACCAAAAATAAGTTTGTAAATAGTTTACTTTGTTTACTTTCTGCAATTTAAGTTTTCTGTATTTTATTTCTTAGTTTAGAACACTTTGTTAAAATCCAAAAAGATTTTATTTCTGCTTTATTTTCCGACAAACAAAAAGTGGAGAGTTGATTGTTGGATTCTCAGAGATTGAAGCAGATGCAGGAGATTCTGGACTGAAGAATGAGAAGAGCTTATTTTGATGAAGTTTGATTTATTGAAAAGTCAAAAACAAGTTCATTAACTTGATACTTGTTATTTTCAGAAAATGTTTGAAAATATTTTCAAAGTGATGTAGTGAGTAGTGTGATAATGAAGATCAAACACGTTGATTCTACGAATACCCGTGTAGTTCTTCCCCAACCCCCAAATTACAACCCAAAGGCCACGGAATTTGAAGTGAAAATTCAGTTTTCTCAAAATTCAAGTCTGATTGTTTCAATTAGTAAAGGGACATATAAATAAGAATAGAAATTCGAAATGGGCCTAAAAAAGATAACGGGCCAAACACACGGCCTAAAACAAAATGCCCAAAATAGTCCCAAAAACATAAAAATGAAAATAACTAATAGAAATAAGTGTTTTCGGCCCGGACGATGACCCAAACTGCCATAGGCGTTTGCAGCAAAATGGAGCTTGTTCTCACGTTCGTTTCGCCTGGTCGTACGCCCAAAACGGACCCCCGTAGCCCAAGTTAGAGCCATTTTAGTGAAGCCCCTTTTGTTACGCGATCTTGGGCCTCCAAATACAAGATGGCCCGTTCCTCCACACTTGGGCCCGCATCACAAAGTCAGTTTGATTCGTCAAATGATCAATCAAGGTCATTAAATTGAACTTGGTAGATTAATTGAGTTATCAGGGTCATTAACTTGGACCTGAATACTTGGGTGGATTTCTAAAACTGATTGAGTTTGTGATTTATTGTTAAAAAGATAGTTTGTAATGATTGATGTTTGAGAAACAGGTTTTGGACTTCTTTATTCCCACGGAAGCTAAATGTCAAACTTGAACCAGATAAAGACCTTAGATTCTAGCATTTTGAGAGGGGGAGTCTGTGAAAGGGGGAGTCTGGATCAACAATCAAAGGGGAGTTTGAAGATGGAGCTAGTTAGATTTTCTGAACATGTGAAGAAAGATTTTTTGCAATGAGAAGACAAAGTTGATAAAGACAAAGACTAAAGACTTGAAGCCAAAGACTTCATCAACATCCAAGGGGGAGTCTGTTGGTGCACTGAATGTCTGTTGACTATATCTTATCAAGTCTTATGTCTAGATAGAATGAATGAGCACACACTAGATTAGAATTTAGGGTTTTATATGTTTTTCTAGGGTGTTTAGCTTGAAGGGGTTTCAAGGCTAGTTCAAGCTAAACCTATTGATCAGCTTTAGCTTGAACTGATATTGTGCATATTCAAGCTAAACCTAGGAGTGTGTCATCCTCAAGCTAAACATAGAGTCTATAAATAGGGGATGTGGTCATTTGAAGCTAAACCAGAAGGTGTTTGTGTGTGAGTCAAGGTGCTGTCGAAATTTTGTTAGAAATTGATTGTAAAGTCTCAGAATTGATTAATAGAGGAAGAATTGAAAGGAAAAAAGCTGTTATGACTTTATATACGTTGATTTCGCCTTCGTATTTGAAGATGAACTACCTTAACTGACTTTTAGGGTCACGCAAACGGTCCAACACCAAGGAGAGACTTTCAATAATACTTTATCTCCTACCTGAAATTCCAACGGCTTTCGTCTGTTATCTGTATAACTCTTTTGTCGATCACGTGCTGCTTTTAGTTGTTCCTTGACTTGAATGATCTTGTCTGTTGTTTCTTGTACTATCTCAGGTCCAGATAGTTGCTTTTCTCCAATTTCTGCCCTACAGACTGGAGTTCGGCACTTTCGTCCATACAGTGCTTCGAATGGTGCAGCATTGATACTTGTGTGATAACTGTTATTATAAGAAAATTCTATCAATGGTAAGTGATCATCCCAATTACCTCCAAAATCAATTACACAAGCTCTAAGCATGTCCTCCATTGTCTGAATTGTCCTTTCGCTTTGTCCGTCCATTTGAGGATGATAAGTTGTGCTTAGATTTAACTTGGTTCCCATTGCTTTTTGGAAACTTGTCCAAAAATGAGAGGTAAAACGACTATCTCTATCAGAAACAATTGATAGAGGAATTCCATGTAAAGAAACTACTTCATTTACATATAATTTAGCTAATTGTTCCATACTAAAAGTTTCCTTCATTGGTCGGAAATGAGCTGACTTAGTTAGCATGTCTACAATCACCCAGATTGTATCATTACCTTTTCTTGTTTTGGGTAATTTAGTAACAAAATCTATTGTTATCAATTCCCATTTCCATACTGGCATTTCTAACTATTGCAACAAACCTGAGGGGTTTCTGCTGTTCAGCTTTGACTTGTGAACAGGTTAAACACTTTGCAACATATGCTGCTATATCCTTTTTCATTCCTATCCACCAAAAATTCTTTCTTAAGTCTTGATACATCTTATCACTTCCAGGATGCATCGTATACTTAGACTTATGGGCTTCTTCTAATATACGGTGGTGTAGGTTTCCTAATTTAGGTATCCACATCCTTTTCTTATGGAATCTCCAAATTCCATCTGTTCCTTGTTCTAATTCCTTAATCATTCCTTTCAATTTCTCAGTATCATCCTTGATTACTGATTCTTGTGCCTTTTTAATCTGTTCATTTAAATCTACCTGTAGATTTAATTTAAGTGAACGTACTATTTTTGGCTTTTCATGATACTTTAGACTTAAAGCATCAGCAACTACATTTTCCTTTCCTGCATGGTACTGGATATCACAATCATAATCACTAAGCATCTCCATCCAGCGTCTTTGTCTCATATTCAACTCCTTTTGCCCGAAAACATACCTTAAACTCTTATGGTCTGTGAAAATGGTAAACTTACTACCGTATAGGTAATGTCTCCAAATTTTCAGGGAAAAAATTATGGCTCCTAATTCTAGATCATGGGTTGAATAATTTTCTTCATGATTCTTTAGATGTCTAGAGGCGTAAGCTATGACCTTTTGACGTTGCATCAATACACATCCATAACCTAACTTAGAAGCGTCACAATAGACTACAAAGTCTTCAGTTCCTTCTGGTAACGCTAATATGGGTGCATTGGTTAGTCTTTGCTTAAGAATTCTAAAGGCTTCTTCCTGTTTTGGTTCCCATTCAAACTTAACAGATTTACAGGTTAACTTAGTTATGGAAATGGCTATTCTAGAAAAATCTCGAATAAATCTTCTATAATAACCGGCCATTCCTAAGAAACTTCTAACCTCAGTTGGTGACTCAGGAGTTTTCCATTTGGTAATTGCTTCAATCTTGGTGGGATCTACATGAATTCCTTCATGATTAACTAGATGTCCAAGAAATTGTATCTGTTTTAACCAAAACTCACACTTCGAAAATTTAGCATAAAGCTTTTCTTTTCTTAATAAACTTAGAAGTGTGTGCAAATGCTTTGCATGTTCCTCTTTTCTCTTAGAGTAAATGAGAATATCATCTATAAAGACAATTATGAATTTATCCAAATATGGTTTACATATTCGGTTCATCATGTCCATAAATGCAGCTGGGGCATTGGTTAAACCAAATGGCATGACACTAAATTCATAATGGCCATACCTTGTTCTAAAAGAGGTCTTAGGAATGTCCTCTTCCTGTACCTTTAATTTATGTTTGGAGGTTGTCCTGATAATTCTTCTGGAAATACATCTGAAAACTGGGACACTACTGGAATATCCTTTAATTCTTTCCCTTTAGTGTTAATGATTATAGAAATCAAATACACTAATGATCCTTTCCTTACATAACTGGCTATTTTCATCACAGATATGAATTTTGTGGATGTAGATGGTTCATTTCCTTTAATTGTGATATTTTCACCCTTTGGTGAATTTACTTGGATTGATTTTTGATCACATAAAATACTGGCTTTATTGGCTATTAACCAATCCATTCCTAACACAACATCAAATCCTACTAAATTCATTGGGTAATGGTTTGCAATAAATTTCTGATTTAGAATTTCTATTCTTGCTCCCTGCAAGATTTCAGAAATCTTAATGGTTTCCCCATTTGCTGTCTCTACTAGACATTCTTGTGGGAGTTTAGTTAATGATTGATTGAGAAGTTTGCAAAATGAAGTATTAATAAAACTTTGGTCTGCACCAGAGTCAAATAATACTTTAGCAAAAACATCATTAACTAAAAATGTACCGGTGATCACATCCGGGATCATCTTGGCTTCTTCTGCAGTTAGAACAAATGCTCTAGCATTTTTAGTGTTCTTGTTGTTCGTAGCTGGAGCTATCTTTGGACAGTTTGGCTTGATGTGGCCTTGTTCTCCACAGTTGTAGCATATCCTGTTGTTAGATTTCTTCCTGCAGTCTTCTTCCTTATGTCCAGATATTTTGCAGAAGTTGAAGTATATGGAGCATCTTCCAGAATGCCTCCTTTTGCAATACTTGCAATAGGGTGCAGAGGTAGAACCTACATTTTTCCCACGGTTGGAAGTTCCAGAACGAAATTCTTGAGTAAGCTTCTGGGTTAGGTTCCTCCTTTGATCCTCTTCTCGTGTACGAACTAATTCGTCAGTGAAGGTGTTTGCTAGTTCTACAGCTTCTAATATGGTTTGAGGTCTAGCTGCTTTGACTACATGTCTTATCTCTCCAATTAATCCCCATATGTAACGGGAGATTAATACGGGTTCAGGTGATGCAAGGGTTGGTACTATTCGAGCATATTCAAAGAATAATGTTGTATAACCCTTACTATCTACCCCAGTCATCCTAAGATTTAGGAATTTATTTGCTATCTGTTCCTTTTCATTGGGAGGGCAGAATTTCCTTTCTACCATGTTTTTAAATTCCTCCCATTCCATATTATAAATCCTATCACTTCCCCTAGACTGGAGGATAGTGTTCCACCATTCTAAAGCTGAATTCTTAAACAGATTAGAGGCAAACATTATCTTATCCTCTTCAGCACACTTGCTTATTTTTAAGACTGCCTCAGTCTTTTCTATCCAGCGTAAAGTTGCAATGGCCCCTTCATTGCCCGAGAATTCCATTGGTTTACAAGACCAGAATTCTTTATAAGAACAACCATATGGCATGGTTCTTCTTCTTTTGGGAATGGGCACTTGAATTATAGGTCCATTGTTCACGTTGTTTTCTGGTTCGGAATGTCGTTTGCTATCACGGTTACTTTTAATATCAGCTTCCATAACCGTTTGAATAATATATGGCGTCGCATCTATTATTCTTTGTGCCACTATGTGTTGGATGGCAATGTTGTCCACTTGGTTACCATTATTGTTGTTGTTTGGGTTTTCGTTACCCGAGTTATTGTTACTCTGGTTATCGTTATTCTGGTTTTCCGGGATATTATCCGGATTCTCTTGATTCACTTGGTCGGCCATCTGAATTTTAAACATTTACCACATATTAATATCACAAGATAATATCTTAACACGATCAATCACATGACACGCATTTTGATAAAAAAAACGTCGAACATTGCAACGTACATTTTCTTAGTATGCATCTAATACAAACTTAATACAAACTGGAACTGGAATTTAAAATTACAATACTACTATGCATTATTAACCACGAAGTGGTCTATACTATGAATTTTTTTTTATCCATACACACATATTATATATATTATTATATTATTTTATTATTATTATTACTATTATTACCATCTCCACCAACAGTTCACGGATATGGATTCATCCAGAAATCCATATGACGCTCGTCGTACTTCCAGACGAGTCGTTCTCCTACATGCCTCATCCTTTCACTACTTTCTAAAATTTCTTCTCCGAAAGTTCGGAGCTCTTGCACATTTTCTGCACTCATTGGGGGTGTAGGTGCCGGTACTGGATCTGGGTACTGTGGCATGGGTTCTTCCTGAGGACACGGATTCTCTAAAATTTCCCTAATGTATTCATCATTATCATAGTAGGGATCTAGAGGGTCCAGACCTGGGTAAGCTGCTAAGTTCGGCATGGGTAGGTCTGTTAAATGGTAGCGTTGCACATAATCCCTATGATCATCAAACCACGGATCATAGTCTGGGTCTAAGGGATTGGGTGCTGGTACCCTAGGTATCTCCTCTGGATTGAAATCATGCATTTCTACTTGATTTTCTGGGTTGTTTTCAACCTCCATAGGCTGAGTGGGAAATAGGGGTAATGGTTGAGGGGATACTAGTTGTTCCAAATTTGGGTCGGAAGCTGTGGTTGCTAAAATATGAAAGTTTGCTAAACTCCTATTAAGCATGTCTTGGGTGTGGGCATATGTTTCTCGTTTAGCAGCTGCTAGCACTCGTTGCTCTTGTAACTTTTTCATTCTTTTCCTACTCTCATGTGCTCCCTTACTGAACCATCCTCTCTTTTTATGAGGGAATGGCTCTTCAGACTGAGCCTTATACACGAATATCCCGTCTTCATTGTCAGCAGAATACCCTGAGAGGGTAGGCTGTGAAGAGGTGCCTTCGCTTCTGGGTGAGCTGGACAACTGACGATACGCGTCGAATGGTCATTGATCACTCATACTGTAAACTAACAAATAGTCAAATAACACATAACAATATAAATACAGATATACACGTATTTCTGTAATTTATTTCCTAACAATTTGAATAATATCTTGGTGTCAGCAGAACATTTATGTGTCTGAATCAGTGGCTTAGCTCTGATACCACCTTCTGTCGCAACCCCCGCCCCCTATCTGTCCGGGGAACAGGCGGCCGCGAGACCAGTTTTGGTGGTATAGGTGTTTATCATTTTGGCAGCGGAATTTACATCAGGACCGTAGTTAGAAAATATTTTATCAGAGTAAATACCACACTTTTATAATAATAAACATATTGGGATAAAACCCAAGTTTTCATTACAAACATTTTCATAGGGAAGATCCCTATTTTATTGAATAAAACATATTCTTTTATTTAGGTAACTTTTATAGCCACTTTTCCAAGCTTTCAGTGCTGTCCACCTGGCTTCTAGTTGGCTCTTACATTTTGTTACCTGAAACATGCTTAAAAACATTTTGTCAGTGGGAAATACTGGTGAGTGAATCCCAGTTTAATCAAGAAGAGTTTTATCAATTTTCACAGTATTGAGAGCGATTACAATGTTTACATCTACACAATTACTCATTCAGTACTGTCAATCCTGACTGGTGTGTCATATTACCCATTGGCTAACTCTTTGTCCAATGGTAACGTGTTCCACATTTTGTATACAATACCCCAACATACTGGCAGTAATTGAAGAATTATAAAGACTCAGTCACTGCTTAATCACATTGTAAAATAATTAAGGTTTTGTAAAACAGTTTACAAAAAGGAGATTACTCACATTGTTGTCTTAGATTTCTTCTAAGGGTTTCCTGGTAATTATCTATAATTTACACAAATGCACACGCGTTAGTATAATAACCCTTTATATTTACATTAGAAATACCCACCCCGAGATGGCATTCCAATGACTACGTCGGGCAGAACCACGACAGCCATTACGGAACCCTGGATCGATCGGGCAGCGTATCTAATACGTAACCGTGGTTATAATACTTACAACGGAGCAGAACTTCGTTATTTAGGGGGATATTATACCCGAAAATTATGCCTACTATAAATAAATTCGAGAGAGAAAGTCGAGAGATGAACAAACGATTTCAACTGAAGCTGATGCCTGCTATTTATAGTGCCTGAATTCAAGTCCCTCGCGGCCAGCGTAAGATTAGGCTAAGGCTTACGCGGCCCGCGCGCGTAGTAGAGGTGTAGACCCTAGCTCTGATTGGTCATCACAACTAGCTTCGAGACAATCGTGACACGTGTCGGCTCAGGGCTGCGCCTCGTTGCAGGGCTGTCGCGCCGCGCGTAAGCAGTAGCAAAAGGCTACGCGCCCCGCGAGCGACACCATAATTTTGTTTTTAATTTATTTTTATAAAATAAATGTATTCGGGGCCCGTTTACGTATACGGGGTGTAATTTAGGATATTTTGGGATATTTAAAAAATATATTAGGGCGTCGAAAAAAAATTTGGAGGGTTGTTATAGGATCCTAGTCATGAAGTTATGAAACATAAACTAGTCTTAAGTTTTCATTAAACAACCAAACATTACAATACATCAATCATTAATCAAACATGCACATGTTACAACGCAAAACGAATTATGAGAACAGAGTTGTGAAACAAGTAATGCGTAGAAGAAAGACCTTGAAATTTCAGGTTGTCACATCATCCCCAACTTGAAAGAAATTTCGTCCCGAAATTTGATAAGTAACTCAAAGCAGCAAGGTGTTAGCTCAGGATGACTGTGGATTTTCCGCAGGTGCCACATCATCCCCAACTTGAAAGGGAATTCCGTCCCGAAATTCACCAGTTGCATTAGAAGTAGATTGGTCAGTTGGGAATAGTTGAGGATACTTGAGCTTCATCTGATCCTCGCGTTCACACGTGAACTCTGGTCCACGTCTTGAGTTCCAACGGACTCTCACGATTGGAATTCGACTACGCTTACGAACTTTGACTTCCCGGTCCATAATTTTGATTGGTTCTTCGACAAACTGTAATTTGTCGTCGATTTTCAGTTCTTGAAGTGGTACCACAAGTGTTTCATCGGACAAACACTTCTTTAATTGCGAAACATGGAATACATCATGAAAGTTACCCAACTCAGCAGGTAACTCGAGCTAGTAGGCTACTTTACCGATTAGTTCCAGAATTTTGAATGGTCCGACATAACGCGGATTAAGCTTGCCACATTTCCCAAAACGCAGCACACCCTTCCAGGGCGAGACTATCAACATAACGCGATCGCCTACAACGAACTCCAAGGGTTTCCTACGCTTGTCAGCGTAGCTTTTCTGACGGTCGCGCGTTGCCGCCATATGATTTCTGATCTAGACAATCTTTTCAGAAGTTTCGAGTACAAGTTCCGGACCTGTGATCTGGCTGTCACCCACCTCAGCCCAACAAAGAGGAGAACGGCATTTCCGTCCGTACAATGCCTCGAACGGAGCTGCCTGGATGCTGGAATGGTAACTGTTGTTATAAGAAAACTCTATCAGAGGCAAGTATTTCTCCCAACCCTTACCAAAATCTATCACACGTGCTCGCAGCATGTCTTCAAGTGTCTGGAAGGTTCACTCACTTTGACCATCCGTCTGTGGGTGATAAGCAGTACTCATGTCTAGACGTGAGCCGAATGATTTATGCATCAACTGCCATAAATCTGATATAAAACGCGGGTCACGATCAGAGATAATAGAGGTTGGCACCCCATGCCTAGAGACCACCTCCTTTAGATACATAGCAGCAAGTTGAGAGAACTTATCAGATTCCTTGATTGCTAGGAAGTGTGCCGACTTCGTGCGACGGTCGACGATCACCCAGGTGGTATCGTTTCCGTTTTGAGTTCTTGGCAGACCAGTGACAAAATCCATAGCAATTTGCTTCCATTTCCACAAGGGTATTTCTGGTTGCTGAAGCAGGCCTGAGGGTTTCTGATACTCTACCTTGACTTTCGCACAAGTCAAACATTTACTCACATACGTCGCGATATGAGCTTTCATCTTCGGCCACCTATACAAGACTTTGAGGTCCTGATACATCTTATCCGAACCCGGGTGAACAGAGTATCGAGACTTGTGCACTTCGTCCATTACAAGCTCCCTAAGATTACCATACAAAGGAATCCATATTCGTTCCATAAAATAATAATTGCCGTCAGATCTCTCCACGAGTCGTTTCTCCATGCCCCGCAAGTACTCAGCCTTAAGGTTTTCTTCATTCAGCGCTTCTGTTTGAGCAGAACGGATTTGGTCAGGGAGATTCGAGTGAATAGTGAGATGTAAGGCTCACACACGTTTAGGCTTTGCCTCCTTTCGACTGAGGGCATCAGCTACAACGTTAGCTATGCCTGGATGATATTTGATAGCACAGTCATAGTCATTTAAGAGTTCTACTCACCGACGTTGTCGCATGTTCAACTCTTTCTGATCGAAAATATGCTGGAGGCTCCTGTGATCGGTATAGATAGTGCATTTGGTACCGTACAGATAATGCCTCCAAATCTTTAGCGCGAAAATCACGGCCCCTAACTCCAATTCGTGAGTCGTGTAATTTTTCTCATGGACCTTCAACTGTCGAGAAGCGTAAGCTATCACTTTCTCACATTGCATCAGCACGCAACCGAGACCTTGAATAGAGGCGTCACAGTACACCACAAAATCTTCGGTACCCTCAGGTAAGGACAGGATCGGTGCACTGCAGAGTTTTTGCTTCAGAAGCTGGAAGGCGTACTCCTGTTTTGTTCCCCAGGTGTATACTACTCCTTTCTGTGTCAGAGCAGTGAGAGGTTGAGCGATCTTTGAAAACCCCTTAATGAATCTACGATAGTACCCAGTGAGACCCAGGAATTGTCGCACCTCCGAAGGATTCTTTGGCGCTGCCCAATTCCTGATAGAGTCGATTTTAGCGGGATCCACATGTATTCCCAGCTCGTTGACTATGTGACCAAGGAAGTGTACTTCTCGAATCCAGAAGTCACACTTAGAAAATTTCGCATACAGCTGCTCCTTCCTTAGGAACTCTAAGATAAGACGCAGGTGTCGTTCGTGGTCCTCCTTGTTCTTAGAATAGATCAGAATGTCATCGATAAACACGATGACAAAATCATCAAGGTATGGTTTACATACGCGGTTCATGAGATCCATGAATACCACTGGTGCGTTGATTAACCCGAATGGCATGACCAGAAACTCGTAATGACCATACCACGTTCTGAAGGCTGTCTTGGGAACATCCTCTTCTCGGACCCTCATCTGATGATAGCCCAACCTTAGATCAATCTTTGAGTAGAAGCTTGACCCTTGCAACTGGTCAAACAGGTCGTCAATGCGAGGTAAGGGGTAACGGTTCTTGACTGTCACCTTGTTGAGTTCACTAGAGTCAATAAACATGCGGAACGATCCGTTCTTCTTCTTTACAAACAAAACTGGGGCTCCCCAAGGCGAAGAACTGGGTCGGATAAAACCTCTATCCAACAGTTCTTGGAGTTGATTAGACAATTTTTGCAACTCTCCAGGTGCAAGACGATAAGGTGCGCGAGCAATCGGGGCTGCTCCTGGGGTAAGATCAATTTGGAACTCCACCTGACGGTGTGGAGGTAAACCTGGAAGTTCCTCGGGAAAAACATCAGGAAAGTCACGAACAACAGGTAGATCTTCGATTTTCTTTTCTTCAGAGAAAGTGTCAGTAACAAGTGCTAATAGCAGGGCAGCCCTTTCGTAAACACTTCTGGGCCTTCATGGATGAAATGATGTTGACGGTTGCACCACTTCGATGACCCTGGACAGATAACGATTGTGGGCAATCTTTCTTAAAGTGCCCTTCGTTGCCGCATTGGTAACATCCCTTTTGATTTCCCCGATTCTGTTGGGGTTGCTGTCTTTGTTGCTAATGTTGGGGTTGTTGCTGTTGTTGCTTAGGATATGGAGCTCTACAATATTTCGCCATGTGACCCACCTTATCACACCTTTGACATGCTCGATTACACGAGCCATAGTGGTGAAAACCACACTTGTTGCACTTCGGCTGTTTCCCCGCATAGGAGCCCGAAGTTTGACTGTTGTTCTGATTCTGGTTGACAGAGGATGACTGGCTGAAGCTGCGGGTGTTGTTGTTGTCAGGCTTCTTTTGCAACCGATTTGAGTTAGTCGCCTTGTCTGCGTTATTCCACTTACTCTTGTTGTCAGTGGTGGGGGTAGTAGTAGCAGTAGCAGTAGTAGTAGCAGCAACATGCGGTGGCAGGGAGCTACACTCCACCTCCTGATCAGTGATCTTATGAGCCAGTCTGATGATTCGTGGCAGGTTGTCGAGATTTGCTACAGTGACTAACCCCTTAACTTGCGATGCCAATCCCTTAATGTAAACTTCAATCATGCGGGGTGGTGGTCGAGATAGGTTAGGACACATGTTTGCCAGCTCGTGGGACCATTTCATATAAGCCTCGATCTCGGATCCCTCCATCTTCAAGTTATAGTACTCATTTTCCAACTTTTGAATTTCATCCCGAGGGCAGTACTCTTCCCGAATCAATTCCTTGAAATCATCCCAAGTAGTCGCGTTTGCCATTTCAATTCCCAACAATTGCACCTGAGCATTCCACCAAGTCAAAGCACCATCCTCCAAGGTGCCAGAAGCAAACTTCACCCTGTCCCCAGCTGGATAGTTACACATAGCAAAGACCGATTCGGCTTTCTCGAACCAACGAAGCAGTCCCACTAGACCTTCAGCTCCACTGAAAGTTTGAGGCTTGCAATCCATGAACGTTTTGAACATACACATGGGTGGATTGTTCTTGTTTTGGTTCACAGCTTGACCAGCTTGCTAAGCTGCCAATGCCTCAGCCACACGTGTGTTAATCAGATCCGTCAACTCTGCCTGAGTCATCACAATGTTGCCACGTCCACCGCCACGGCCACCTCCACGTGCACCGTTACGTCCGCCACGTCTGTTGATGGTTCTATATAAGATAAGAGTGGAAAGGATGAGAATCGCAATCAAGTAGAAGTCGACCATCACTACGACTTCTAGGGATGTGAGAAACTCTAACATTATACGGATAGTGGAAGAGAACCCCTTTCACACTTATTAAGCCTCACTGGGATTCACATGCACCTCACATTATTATTATGGAGGCAATTTGCATGCTTATCTCAGTGCCTCTTAACTCGGGCTAAAAGGTTCCTCACATTTGAATAGTAGAACGAAAGGCATTACAGAATTAGAGATAACAAAAGTCGAAGGGTAATGCCACACTAACAAGTATTACTTAAACAAGCGGCACATGCAATCATGTCATAGTGTCTAGTATGTAGTTTCATGCAAGTCGTGGGTGTGTGTGTAGGTAAGTAATGCATAAAGTAAACAGAGGACGAACCTTGCAATCTGGAGCTGAGTGTCATGGTCGTTTTCGATACTGTTTGGTTATAGTTTGGTTTTATGAAAACGTTTTAAAACCTAGTTCACTATAACCAGTGGCTCTGATACCAAACTGTCACACCCCCAAAAACACCACAAGCGGAAACCCCCGCGAGGCGTGTGACGGCGTGTGACGTATAAGGATCTAGCCACTAATCACATTGAACTATAAATAAAATAAAACCTACCATTAAACGAAATAGTATAATTCAAAACACCAGTTTAGAAAATCAACATGTTCAGCGGAAGCATAATAGTTTGATCAATAAGTTTAAAAGAAAATGTTCAAAACAATGCAACATCGAGAAGCATTCCAAATGCGACGACCCATGACCACTCCAGCTTCCCAGACAGCAAGTTCCATGACAGTGTACCTAAGGACCTGCAAGCATGCAGAAAAGTGTATCAGACAACGCTGGTGAGTTCACAGTTTGTTTAACCGTTTGTTACCAAGTATTGACTTATGTTATGTTGATAATAACACCATACCGCAGACGGCTCCTTTTTGCCCTTCTCCAATCCTCTATCAAACATTGGTCGTGATTTAAAAGTTATTAGTTCACGCCCGTCCTATCCAGGTACGTCGTGAGGGTGCCAAACCTAATAGCGCTATCAACTAATAACCCCGTTGCCCTACAAGCACCTAACCTGGTAGTATGATGGGACTTAAGTGATAGAAAGTGAGTGTATTATCCAACATCAACATTTACTGAAAACTGCCTCATATCCCCTGCAAGGATATGGGTTTGTGAAAACTTCCTCACATCCCCTACTAGGATGTAGGTTTATGAAAATCTGCTTATTTGTTTGTTTGTTTGTTTGTTTGTTTGTCCCACCGGACACATGTTTGTTTTGAGAGAAGTGAACTCACCTTAGTTTTGCTTGGTATGTTAAGTTACCCTTTCCAAGTTGGTCAACCAAACCCTACCGTGGTTACCAATAAGAATCAGTTTCGTACACAAATAAATCATGTATTTTCATAGATTGCATTTTCCGCAAAGATCACCGTATAACACATAGCAAGTACTCAAATCACATAACAACACTTAACAGATGAGTTAGCTACTCACACGAGCCAAATCAGGTTTCTCATTCTTAATTATATTATACAACTTTATAAACACAAACATCATCATCATAAACTACTGTTCGTGGGATGCTTCTCGGCGAAGGTTACTCTCGACGAAGAACTACGCTTCGTCAAAAGAGATGGTGACGACGAACCCCTATTGTTCGTCAAGGGCCTGTCAACGAAGATTCAAGTTCTTCGTCGACACAAGTTCGTCACAGGCTTGTCGACGAAGAATGAATCCTTCGTCGACATGGGCACTTCGTGGGGAGGGGAAATCTTCGTCAATGTAACTCAACAGTTTCAAGATTTCCTACAAACCCTAATCCCTAACAGTTTCTTCTTTGCTAACATAATCA
Organism: Helianthus tuberosus; assembly: GCA_030545235.1. Taxonomy (NCBI): domain Eukaryota; kingdom Viridiplantae; phylum Streptophyta; class Magnoliopsida; order Asterales; family Asteraceae; genus Helianthus; species Helianthus tuberosus. The sequence continues at coordinate 150,067,941 of CM060353.1, forward strand.
ACGACAGATTTTATAATTTTCAATAACTCCAATCATCATTAGCACAAAATAACACTCTGATCGAATTCATGCACATCGTTGGCACTAGCATCATGAACACGTATTTTAACATCATCAACCTATCAAAATCATAACCCTAATCCATAAACGGCCGCCTACGATTACATAGCAGGATGTTTGAAACATCATAGTTTGTTGACAAGAATCCTAGTTTCTTATATACATCAATTATCATCATAATCACAACCAAAGTTACATCGATTCAAGCATCACGTTTCAACATACAACACCATGTCGATTTGCAATTAATCTCATGCTAACAAACATCAATCAGTAAGCCTAATCACAGCCAAGAAAACTCGGATTAAACCGGAATTATAGACTAACCGAGGGTGTTAAGGTTGCACACTTAAATCAGAGAAAGAGATGATGCTTCGTAGAATTGAGGCTTCGATGAACACACTTGATTACCGTCGGCCGAGAGAGAAAGAGAGGGGTGTTAGGGTTTGGTGAAGTCCTTAGGTTTTACGTACATATGTATGTTTATAAGATGCGAACAGGGTCTGGTTTCATTTGGGCCGAAGGCCCTCTCGGCGAACATTACACTCGACGAAGAACCAGACTTCGTCCAAAATGTAGATGACGAAGAACTACCTTCGCCAAGGAAGGTTCATGACGGGAGAACTATCTTCGTCAAGAACTGTTGATGACGAAGAACTACCTTCGTCAAGAAGTGGAGTTGGCGAAGGATCCTAGTCATGAAGTTATGAAACATAAACTAGTCTTAAGTTTTCATTAAACAACCAAACATTACAATCCATCAATCATTAATCAAACATCCACATGTTACAACGCAAAACGAATTATGAAAACAGAGTTGTGAAACAAGTAATGCGTAGATGAAAGACCTTGAAATTTCAGGTTGTCACAAAGTTAAATCTCATTATTGTAAAAGATATTTACATGGCTCCATAAGTTCACGTTTGACCGGTGATATAAATTAATGAGGTGGGTTTTGTTTGGATTTAAAAAAAACAATAATATAAATAAATGAAAAGACAAAAGTGCCCTCATTTAACTGACTTTTTTGATGAAGTTAATGGGCAGAATGAAAATGGAAAAAAATGCAAACATCAGAGATAGATGAGAAAAATTGTTATTGTTATTATTATTTATTTGGAATTATTATATTATTATAATTATGATTTACTATTATCTAAGTCACTCGGTTATAGTCACGTGTGTTACACGGTTTACGTAAGATATTATTTTTATTCAACTCGTGTAATACGTGAGTCTATAACCTAGTTATTATAAATAAAAATATATTTAATTTATAAGTTCTATCCATCTTCAATCAGATTAGCACGGTTACCACATTGCACTTTATTACAACCCCTTGACTCGTTTGCAACACATTCACAATTCGTCAACTTGTTTTGACTTGTCAGTTCGTTTGACTCGTCGACATAAGAGTTTTACACGTTTCTTGTTCAGGTTACATGGGTTTGATTTCTTTGACACACAAATATATCAGTTTCATATGTTTCAACCCTCAACCCAATCCATCATCATACACATTAACCCACTAACCCAACAAATTGCCACTCTTAAAATCACTAAGAGTTGATCAAATTTGTTTTATTACCAATATTGATACGTTATAAAATATAAAAACTAATGAAGTGGCTATTTTACTTAATTTAAATGATTAGCAATTTGGCCTGTTAATTAAATGAACAAAACTAAAAAATATTTTGCAACTATGTACATTGCCTAGAAACTGGTACTCTCTATAACATAACTTCTAGAGATTAGATGGTTCAACTATATTCTTTTTATTCATATGATATAACATTCTTGTTAATATTAAATAGATTAAACTTCCGTTTTGCTCCCTGTGGTTTGGTCACTTTAACGGTTTTACCACAAACCTTTAAAAATAGTCATTTTCCTCCAATAGTTTGCTATGGTTTTTTTCATTTTGCTCCCTGCGGGGAGCAAAATGGAAAAACAGACAATTTGGATGGGGTTAGAGGCGGGGAGTAAAATGGAAAAACCATAGCAAACTATTGGATAAAAATGGTTATTTTTAAAGGTTTTGGGCAAAACCGTTAAAGTGACCAAACCACAGGAAGCAAAACGGAAGTTTACTCTATTAAATATTTCTCTATAGTCCGTTTGTGCGTTTATATATGCCTGTTCGACGGAAGAAGAATCGGTGGACCATTGTTTATGTCGCGTCAATCCAACTACAAAATCTGGGTGCTATTTTGCAGGGGAAACAAGTTCAAAAAGCACCGCAAGGGATTACATTGGATCAAACTTCAAATAGGAAAAAAAAAAAAAAAAGTGGCAATAGTTTACTCTATACGGTGTGGTCGTGTGGAAAGCACGAAATGCATTACTATTCAAAAGAGAAGCCCCCATCGAAGGTAGTCGATAATATTAAAACTCACTCTTTTTTCATGGATAAAACAAGACTAGTAGTCTACACCCTTCGGAATAGCAAACCTGGTCCAGTTCTTCAGTTTCTTGTATTTCTTAATAAATTGGGATTAGATGTCTTGGGTGTAAGTTTGAATGAATCAAAGGGGTTATGTAAGTGAGTTAAATGTTTTGTAACTAGTTTTCTGTTGGGTGTTTATATATATATATATAGGGGAGGGTTATCTTGAGAACGCTAAATATTGCGAGAACCATGAGAACGAATGAGAAAAGCAATCAAAACCGAAATTTTTTAATACAAATCTCATTCTAATTAAAATACAACATCAAAAAAGAATTCACAACATCAAATAATTCATTTCTCCTCTCAAAATCCCTCTTAATATATTTTTTACACATGTGTAAATGAGAAAACTTACACACGTGTAAATTTTCAATATTTACGAATACATGTAAATTTAAACATGTTAATTAAATTTCTAACATTGTATTCGAATAATAATGATAAGTGTAAAAAGAAATTTTGAATTTGAAATGTTTTTGACCAAGTTTTTGTGGTTTTCTCATTCGTTCTCACGGTTCTCGCAATATTTAGCGTCCGCTAAATATTGCGAGAACCGTGAGAACGAATGAAAAAACCAATCAAAACCAATGTTTATATAACATCAAAAAAAGAATTTACAACATCAAATAATTCATTTCTTCTTTCAAAATCACTGTTTTTAGATTTTTTACATATGTGTAAATATAATAGATTACACATGTGTAAATGGCAAACTTACACATGTGTAAATTTTCTTTATTTACGAATTCACGTAAATTTAAACGTGTAAACTAAATTTCTAACATTGTATTCAAATAATAATGATAAGTGTAGAAAAAAATTTCGAATTTGAATTGTTTTTGACCAAGTTCTCGCGGTTTTTTCATTTGTTCTCACGGTTCTCACAATATTTAGCGTTCTCATTTAAACATTCCCCTATATATACGGGAAGGTTTAAATGAGAACGCTAAACATTGCGAGAACCGTGAGAACGAATGAAAAAACCAATCAAAACCAATTTTTTTAATACAAATCTCATTGTAATTAAGATGCAACATCAAAAAAAAGAATTTACAACATCAAATAATTCATTTCTACTTTCAAAATCACTCTTTTTAGATTTTTACACATGTATAAACATAACAGATTTACACATGTGTAAATGGCAAACTTACACATGTGTAAATTTGCTTTATTTACGATTTCACGTAAATTTAAACGTGTAAATTAAATTTCTAACATTGTATTCGAATAATAATGATAAGTGTAGAAAAAAAATTTGAATTTGAATTGGTTTTGAGCAAGTTCTCGCAATTTTTTCATTTGTTCTTAAGGTTCTCACAATATTTAGCGTTGTCATTTAAACCTTCCCCTATATATATATATATATATATATATAATGAAGTATTCATGGCTCTTATAAGGGTTCTTTACAATACAACCTTAATATAAGTCATTTTCTACTTTGATAAAAGAGTTGGAAAGCCACAATATATTTTTACGAATGAGAATTAATTTGTAAATCGATTAAAAATGTGGTTTGCATAACTATAACATTACAACTAAAGGGTGGGGTTTTAGAGTGAACACTAGTTTATTTGCGAACTGAGTGAATAAATCATGATCATTGATTTACACACGTGTATGGCTAGGATTTTTATCATCAAATCGTAAAATACACTAGTGTATTTCATCATCAAATCCTGACCATTTATTTACACACGTGTATGGCCAGGATTAGTTCGCTTAGTTCGCAAATACACTAGTGTTCACTCTTGAACAAAATCCTACAACTAAAAGTAGCTATACTTCGAGTAACTATAAGTCTATAACTTAAATTACATAATTAATTATTTTATGTTTAGATTAATAAGAGCATTCACATCCCATCCATCAAACAACCCCCCATCCCTAAATTTTAAAAGATTCTTCTAAAAACACACTACATCCCATCCCTTATATCTCTCCCCTAAACCTAAATTTTAAAAAGTTGCTAAATAACTTTTTAGATATGAAAAACAACTATTTATCATCCATCAAATTATTGTGATTGTATAAAAACGAGAAATATAATAAAATAAGATAAGAATAACGGATGGAATGTGAAAGTTTTTCAAAATAAAAGAAAAAAAAAATTAAAAATATAATTTTTAGTTAAATTATAGAGTAAAACTGACGAAGATGATGTAAATACTCTAACAAATAGCTGGCCATTTTTATTCTTAGCTAGTAAGCATACAATAACAATCAATCTTATTGTATTGTGTTATTTAGTTTATCTTGAATAAATACTCCTTTATAGTATTTTTTTTTTAGCGGTCAACGAATCCTTCAAATGGACTACTAGCGAAATTCAACACATCGGGATACACTCGCCTCCGAATCGGGGAAAACCCTCACCTAGGGCCGAAGCCCATGAACACACGCCCGAAGACACGACAGTGCAGTGAGATAAAACTCGCTCAGTTCAAGGATTGAAATAGCGATCTCCACCTATTCAACAATATTAAGTTAAATAGTGTTGAATAATTGTACATTAAATAGCTTAATTACCTTCTTTCTTATATTCTTCATATACATATTATATTGAGTTAACTTCTTTTCTACTATGTAGTTTGGTTTTTTTAACGCTTTTGTCCAATAGTTTAAAATTTGTTATTTTTGTCTATGTGGTTACTATGTTTTCTCTGCTCCATTCCCAAGGTCTAACTCTATCCAAAATCTTTGTTAAAAGTAAGGATATTTTGGTAATTTTTACATGAAATGAGAATGGTATTTTTGTTAATTACGAATGACAATTGAGTTGTTTATACTTTGATGTTAAATTCATTTTTGACACTCTATCTAGGGTTGTAAATGAACCGAACGTCCAGCGAACAGTTCGTGAACCATTCGGAGGCAAGTTCATTTATGTTCGTCCGTTTATTAAATAAACGAACACGAACAAGAAAATATGTCCGTTAAGCTACACAAACGAACATGAAAAAGAATGCGTTCATTCGTTTATGTTCGTAAACATTCGGTTCTGTGTTCATTTTGTTCTTTTATATTCATTTTTGTTTGTTCACTTAAAGGTTATTATATGTTATATTTGTATTTTATTCATTTTACTTTAAAAAAAATGAAATGCTAGTTATATGGTACACCTCCGCCAACATTACTCATTTGACCATTTTAGTTTGTGTTAAAGGTTGAGAAACTTCTTAACTTTTGTGTCAGTTATGTTATGACAATTATGTCAACTATATTCGGATAATTATATTAAGTACTTGCTTAATTTTTGTGGATTCTTCGCAATTTTTGTGATGAGAAATAAAGATTTTATTTTAAAATAAATATATGTTTGTATGTATTTGTTTGTGTGCATGAACATTCGTTTGTGTTCATATACGTTCATGAACATTTGTTTGTGTTTTTGTGTTTGTTTGCATTTATTTACATTGTAAGTGTCCGTGAACAGTTCATAACACTTCATTTCCTTAATGAACGAACACGAACAAGAAATCTCGTTCGGTAAGTGTTCATGAACCGTTCATGAACAGGTTCTATCCTTAACGAACGAACACGAACAAGGTCTTGTTCGTGATTGTTCAATTCATTTACGGCCCTATCTCTATCTCATCCATTTCTCCCTATACCTCTTCTCTACCACGACAACCAGCCACCACCAGCCCTATCGCCACAAGCCATTTTCATCACCGGTGACCACAACCCTCACCACCCTATCACTATTAGCCCCCATCAACCCTCATCAACACTGCTAGCCAGCACAAGTCGTTTCCTTCTCTCTCTCTAACCACCATAAGAGCCTTCACCCTCCCCATAAACACCCACACACACAACCATCAATGCCATCACCACAACTACCTCACCAATCACCTCAGTCCTCGTCATCATGCTTCGCGACAAAACCTAGCCGATGCCCCTTTTCTTAAACTCTAGTCGTTGCCTCGTTTTAGATTTGAGCAATGAAATCCTAGCTGGTCAGCCAAGAGAGAGAGTAGGCCGGTGGATCCAAGGTTTTTAGTCATCATTTGACTACAAAGCCTAATGTCTTTATAGCATAACCGAACAAAATTAAAATTTCTAGGGTGATTTTCTCACGACATTTCATATTATTATGCGGATATCATTGTTTTGATATTCTCCGACATATCACAAATTGTGTAAGGGTCTGCTCGAACATACAAAGGGGCTTCCTAACACAAATTATATAAGGTTCTATTTTAAAAAAACAAGTGGTCATAGATTTGCTAAAGAGAGCTTAGAAAGCAAGTCGAAGACCAATTAAGGTGCTTGTTGTAGCAAACAAACACGATGAAGGGGAATGGAATCAACAAAACCTAAAGGTTGAGTCATATAAACAATTGAATGAAGTCACCTGTAAAATGTCGTTAACATCCCCTTGCCGATTAACATGTTTTCTGGAAAAACAACCAACAAAATCATACAAATAGTTTGATGATTAGACTTAATGTAACTGGAAATCTATGCTCTTTGTTTTAAGAAACCTTTCTCAACAAGTCGCTTATAATGACTGACTAATAGAACCATCGGGTGTCAAGTACACCAACAAACACCCAATTAGGGGTGTTATTAAGTAATTAAACTTATTTGAATTTAAAATTTTATAACCACCCGTTATACGAAAAATAAATAAAATAAGGACACAAATTATATAATTTGAAGTCGATACAAAAGTTAAATTTGGAATATTGTTGATGATTGTTTTTTTGGAAAAATAGGTGAAAATAGCATTTTTCACAAATATAGGAAAATGATTTTTTTCCTATTTTAGACTAAAAATAAATATAAGAAAATGAGCGGGTTTTATATATTTATTTATGGGTTTGTGTTCTATGTCGGAAGAGCTTCGCAACGAACTAAACCACGTCCAAAACGGAGCTAAGATGAACGAGATATCGATGCTCCAAGTTGGGTGTTTGAAACATTGAATGCTGAAACAAAAGGGAAAAGTAGCACCTTGTCCCACATAGAGATGGAACTTAAATGGGTATTTAAGTGGGAACTCTCCCTCCTTATTGTTTCATGGAAGCACACACTAAGTGTCCTCGCGAAGGGTGCGGAGCACCCTAACTCGAACACGCGCGCGCGTGCGTGGCGTGGGCGATGAGGCGCAATGTGGCGCTTTGATGGCGCACTTTGCACTTCGCACGCTTGAGAGCCGCCTTTATATTTTTGACCACGTGCGCGTGGTGGATCACAGGGGCTGCAAGGACCAATTGGTTGAAGTGGCATGCAGGTTCGAGGCGCGTGACGTGGCAGTCCGTGCGCGAGTACACGTGGCACGAAGGCGCGCGGTTGCGCATGGTACATGGGCACTGTTGTGACGTGCGCGGCGCACTAGAGTGAGCCAATACGGCGCGACTGTGTGGCGTGCTCGTATAGGCTCATAAGGTGACGTGGCGCAGGCGCGCATGGACCTGAGTCAGCGTGGCGTACGCGCGCATGGCAGTGAGTCAAATGGACGTAGCGCGCATGAGCGTGCGGACCTGGGCGCGCAGAAGCTTCCAGCATTGAATGACAGTGCAGTTACAGTTCTGCGATTGAAACTGACAAGTCAAAAAGTTTTAACAGCAAATTAAATGACGTATTAAATTACATTGAAGACGTTTAATGCAATTTAAACCTCTCCTTAATTCCTTTTTTACTGTTTCGACTTATACAGCTCCATACCCAGCTGCAGAAACACTAAGAATCTAGATGTACACGTAAACACTATCATGGAGGTGAATCCTAACGTCGTGTCTTACTTTGAAAATGTGTTTCCTTTGAGAAGACAAACACATGCAACGTCATCAACACCTAATTTTGAAGTAGGTGAAAGCTCATCTACACCAGTTGATGAGGTAGTTCATGATACGACACATGAACGACCTGAGGTTGAAGAAAGTGATCGTAGGCGAAGTAAAAGGCCAAGGGTCGAAAAATCCTTCGGTCCAGACTTCGTTAGCTATATGGTTGAGGGCGAGCCCAATACATATCGCGAAGCGGTTTCCTCTTCAGAAGGACCTCAATGGAAAGAAGCAATAAGGAACGAAATTGATTCTATATTGCAAAATCATACTTGGGAGTTAGTAGATCTTCCACCTGGTTGCAAACCACTTGGATATCGTTGGATATTCAAAAGGAAGATGAAAACTGATGGAAGTATTGATAAATACAAGGCTAGGTTGGTGATTAAAGGATTTAGACAAAAGGAAGGTCTAGATTACTTTGATACCTACTCGCATGTGACGTGCATAACCTCGATTAGATTGGTTCTTGCTATAGTGGCTTTAAGAAATTTGGAAGTTCACCAAATGGATGTTAAAACCGCATTTCTAAATGGCGATTTAGAAAAAGAGATTTATATGGAGCACCCTGAAGGTTTCTCTGCCCAGGTCAAGAGGGTAAAGTATGTAAACTCGTCAAGTCTTTGTATGGCTTGAAGCAAGCACCAAAACAATGGCACCAAAAGTTTGATCATGCCATGATTGACAATGGGTTCAAAATAAATGAGTGCGACAAATGTGTTTATTTCAAAGACACAAATGAAGGTTATGTGATCTTATGCCTTTATGTAGACGATATGCTTATCATTGGGAGTAATGATACAATTATCAAAGATACTAAAAGCATGCTGAAAGCGAGATTTGATATGAAAGACATGGGTTTAGCGGATGTGATTCTTGGAGTAAAGATCATAAGAACCCAAGATGGTCTTGTGTTAAGTCAATCTCACTATGTGGATAAAATTCTTGAAAAATTCAACTCGGGAGATACGAGTGTAGCTCGAACTCCAGTTGATACCTCCCAACATCTCAAGAAAAATAAAGGAGATGGAGTTGCTCAGTTAGAGTATTCAAGAATTATTGGCAGTCTAATGTATCTAATGACATGTACTAGACCCGACTTGGCTTACGCGGTGACTAGGCTAAGTAGATACACCAGCAATCCGTGCACGGATCATTGGAAAGCTATCACAAGGGTGTTTCGATACATAAGATATACAAGAGATTATGGACTGCATTATACCCGACAACCAGCAGTGATCGAAGGATACATTGATGCAAACTGGATATCGGATAATAAAGATTCCAAATCAACAAGTGGTTACGTGTTTACACTTGGAGGGGCTGCTATTGCTTGGAAGTCTTCTAAGTAAACGGTCATAGCAAGATCTACAATGGAATCCGAATTTATCGCCTTGGATAAGTCAGGAGAGGAGGCGGAATGGCTACGTCAATTCGTGGAATATATTCCAAGATGGCCAAAGCCTTTGCCAGCCATTTGTGTACATTGTGATAGCCAATCAGCGATTGGTAGAGCTCAAAGCTTGATGTACAAAGGCAGATCAACGCATATGCGACGTAGACATAACACAGTATGACAACTACTCTCAACGGGTGTTATCACAATTGATTATGTGAGATCAAAGGATAACATTGCAGACCCGTTTACAAAAGGCTTAAGCAGAGAGTTAGTATAAACGTCGTCAAGAGGAATGGGACTAAAGCCCGTGATAAATGGGAATATGAGGGAAACCTAACTTAGTTGACTGGAGATCCCAAGATCTAAGTTTAATAGGACAACTTAATCATATTACCAAAACGGAGTCACTATGGGGGAGTACCCCAAACTAAATAAAAGGGAGTTAAATATACTTCCTAGTCCATTCCAATCAGTGACATTGAAGTGAGGATAAGCATATTAAGGTTAACGATTTCGGGAAATCAAATAACCATGATGCTTTTAATGATTCATGGGAATCACCTATGTTAGAGAGAAGTGGGGTCGCTTCGAATGGATTTGTAGGGTGCGCAAATCCTAGAGCTCTCGCAGAACCAGGCTAGTGTTCCAGGACCATAATAGGACACGACAATGAGGGGTTGGCCAAACCAGGGAGAGTATTGTGTGAAATATATTGTCGTTTACACAAATGGGGGTATGTTCAAGGACATCGCGTCTACAAACCGCTAGTAAGCTAAGTATGCTTCACAAAAGAAGGTTCAAAGGTAACAACCTACCTTCTCTTGCGATACACAACTGTCGAAGTTTATCGTTGAAAAGTGGAAGGAAAAGATCGATTTCCATACATGTGGGGGATTGTTGGAAATTTGATGAAAATAACATTTTTCATGTGGGGGATTGTTGGAAAAATAGGTGAAAATAGCATTTTTCACAAATATAGGAAAATGATTTTTTCCTATTTTGGACTAGAAATAAATATAAGAAAATGAGCGGGCTTTATATATTTATATGTGGGTTTGTGTTATATGTCGGAAGAGCTTCACAACGAACTAAACCACGTCCAAAACGGAGCTAAGATGAACCAGATATCGATGCTCCAAGTTGGGTGTTTGAAACATTGAATGCTGAAACAAAAGGGAAAAGTAGCACCTTGTCCCACATCGGAGGTGAGATGGAACTTAAATGGGAATTTAAGTGGGAACTCTCCCTCCTTATTGTTTCATGGAAGCACACACTAAGTGTCAACGCGAAGGGTGCGGAGCACCCTAACTCGCACACGCGAGCGCGTGGCGTGGGCGATGAGGCGTAATGTGGCGCTTTGATGGCGCACTTTGCACTTCGCACGCTCGCATCGCTGCGAGCCGCCTTTGTATTTTTTACCACGTGCGCATGGTGGATCACAGGGGCTGCAAGGACCAATTGGTTGAAGTGGCATGTAGGTTCGAGGCGCGTGACGTGGCAGTCCGCGCGCAAGTACACGTGGCACGAAGGCGTGCGGTTGTGCATGGTACATGGGCACTGTTGTGACGTGCGCAGCGAACCAGAGTGAGCCAATATGGCGCGACTGTGTGGCGTGCTCGTATAGGCTCATAAGGTGATGTGGCGCAGGCGCGCATGGACCTGAGTCAGTGTGGCACACGCGCGCATGGTAGTGAGCCAAATGGACGCAGCGCGCATGAGCGTGCAGACCTGCGCGCGCAAGGACGCGCCTGCGCGCAGAAGCTTCCAGCATTGAATGAGAAAAATGCAGTTACAGTTCTGCAATTGAAACTAACGAGTCAAACAGTTTTAACAGCGAATTAAATGACGTATTAAATTGCATTGAAGAAGTTTAATGCAATTTAAACCTCTCCTTAATTCTTTTTTGATTGTTTCGACTTAGGAGCTGTATAAATACAGCTCCATACCCAGCTACAGAAACATCAGCAACACAACAGCAAATATTCAACTCTCTCTACAGTATTCTGATCTTCTCCTGCTCCATTCAAGGTAGCCTTCGGGTTATAGGCCAACTCTGGCAGTACTACTGCTCCGGGTGTTGTACCCTGGGAAACAAAACGAGTACTCCTAGGAGACTCGGAATTTGTTTTAAGGGAAGTGTGTGTACACGTGACTCAGCCTCTCTGCTTCTACTCCTTTTCTTGTATTTTGGTTTATTTCAGTTGCAATTGTACAAATATTTTTTAGCTTTCTTATTTCTGTATTGGAATCAAAGTAATAAAAATTTGTTTATTTTATTTATTTACGCGAACGGTTCCTACAATCTTAAAACAAATTTTTAAAACCGTTGGTGTAATCAAAACCATTCTGTTTTGTGATTCAAACCAGTTTTGTTTCACTCAGTTTGTGTTTTAAAAACAGATTTTTTTTTGTTTTCATCTTTAAAGGAGCGACTTTGGTTGAAAACTATTTTGGTTACTTTCAATATGTCCTTAATATTGCTGATAAACTTTCTGCCTTGGTCTTCAAAGTTGGACTTAGAAGCCAGTCAGTAAGTTTTAATAATTTAAAATTTTTCTGTTTTTGGTCTTCAAAGTTGGACTTAGAAGCCTAAACAGTAAAATTGGGGTAAAAAATAAAATTTAGTAGTTTCCTTCGGTTTATTTGTGAAAAACAGATTTTTTGGACTAAAACTTTAAATTTTAATTTTTTCAGAATGTCGACCGAAAATGTCAACGTTAACAATACTACGAATGTTGTGACGGGAACCCCCCTGAATGCCACCACTATGGGAGCGTCCACAATGGCTAATCACGCTGAACTACCCGAGAAGTTCTCGGGTCTACACTTTAAGAGGTGGCAGCAGAAGATGTTCTTCTACCTGACCACCATGAACCTTGCGAGGTTCTTAACTGAAACCTCTCCCCAACCTACGGAAGGGGAGACCAACGCTCAGGCTCTGAGCGCGGTAGAGGCTTGGAAGCACTCGGATTTCATTTGTCGAGGCTATGTGTTAAACGGGCTTTCGGATGCATTGTATAATGTGTACTACAATGTCAAGACTTCCAAAGATTTATGGGATACCTTGGACAAGAAGTACAAAACGGAGGATGTTGGCACAAAGAAATTTGTGGTAGCCCGTTTTTTGGAATTCAAAATGGTTGATTCAAAAACAGTTATGAATCAAGTCCAAGAATTGCAAATTCAACCTCATCTTATTTCCTTTTTGACTGTTTCGACTTAGGAGCTGTATAACTACAGCTCCATACCCAGCTGTAGAAACACCAGCAACACAACAGCAAACATTCAACTCTCTCTACAGTATTCTGAACTTCTCCTGCTCCATTCAAGGTTGCCTTCGGGTTGTAGGCCAACTCCGGCAGTACTACTGCTCTGGTTGTTGTACCCTGGGAGCAAAACGAGTACTCCTGGGAGACTCGGAATTTGTTTTAAGGGAAGCGTGTGTACACGTGACTCAGCCTCTCTGCTTCTACTCCTTTTTCTTGTATTTTGGTTTATTTCAGTTGTAATTGTACAAATATTTTTAGCTTTCTTATTTCTGTATTGTAATCCAAGTAATAAAAATTTGTTTATTTTATTTATTTACGCGAACGGTTCCTACAGTTTTTGTAGTTATTACTAAATCTACAACCTTGATTGTTTGATAGTGACTTTGAATTCACAGTTAAGGAGACACATTGATCGATACATATTACCTGGTAATCCATATAGAATACTCTGATTCCAAACAAGGTTAATAATATATGTGTGTGGTGTATCTTGTTAGACTGAATCCCAACTAGATGGAACTTTAGTAAATCTGGCCTTGACGTTTGTTTGCCCACTCGTATGCGGAAACCACGGATCATTTCTTTGGAGATTGTTGTGTCGCCTTAAAGACTTAGGGACTTGGCTTCATGTGGAGTTCGACAAAAAAAACTATGATGGACTTATTAGGCACCTCACCGATCTCAACGATTGACTGAGTGTGTTTGTTTCACGGAGTGGTGGCCTATTTGGAGATTCAGGGTGATTTACAACCATGCCGAGAAATTTTTATTTGATTATTTATTTTTCTTTTTTTAGTATTCTAATAGAAACCATAAATGTAAGCTTGCTTGAAACGAGTGACTAAAAAACCCGTAAACTTTTTTCTTTGAGTCAGGCTCTTTGCCGAACATTTATAGATTATATCATTTCAGCCATTAAAAAATATCTACAACCTTAAGCAGATAGACCATAATTTCTTTTTACGACCAAGCAAAACTATATGTAGAACATTTATAATTTTTTTTAGTATTAATCTTATCTTGTAAGTCTTCATCTAATCTAACACAAGACTGTGAGATTAAATATATTCTTAATGTAATATTTAATTTGTAGCCATTATAATCATTTATATTATATAGATCAGAATATATTAATAACCTATTAATAATTAGTTGGTAATTGTTGATGGACCATATTACCCTTATTAACTAATTAGGTTTACTCTTGGGTGTATATATAAGGAGATTACTAGAGAGTTTAAGGGTTAGACAATTACACAAACCCTAATAACACATAACATCAATTTGGCTCTCTCTCCATAACCGAATCCTTCCCTTGTTTTGGTTTCATCACCATCATAATCTTACACCCTAAGGAGGAACCAGATCATCCTGACAAGTATGTCAAACTCAATGGCTACATCTCTGACTGGATTCTCTGCTGGCCTGTCTGCTGTAACAGGTATGTTATTCATGTTTTCCATTACATTTAAACAGAACTGATCAACATGTGGTATCAGAGCATATGTTGATAAATTAGTTCTGTTTTCGTATCCATTATTCTGGGATTAAAATTTGGAAAACAGAAATCTTTAAAGCCTTATAAAATCACGGCAGATTTCGAGTACCATTGTGCCGAAATCACTGTTTTCGGAAGTTGTTTAATATATTGACTCAAAATCATAATGGGTAAATTAATGTCTGAAATCTGTTAACAAAAGTCTTAAAATTAAGGTTCCGGATCCCAGAATTATGTTTTAATTTTCTAGGGTTCATCACTTGTTCTAAGGAAAACTCAAAAATTCCTTAAGTTTTGGAATATAATTTGGATTAGTGGGTGTTTTTACTGTTTTGATGTAACACCCCGAAAATGTAAATCAATTATTTTAAATATAATGTCGGTAAATAAACAAGTGAACTAACTAGGATTAAAAATAACCTAGTTAGACAAAAGTCTAGTAGTGACTTATAAGTGGGTTAAAAACACCAAAAATACCAACTAATGATAGTAGAGGGGCCAAACTTGTTAAACTTGAAACTAGATTTAATTAAAACAAAATAAAATACACCAAACACACACAAAAAGTGCGTGTCTGGTCGATTGAAGCAGAGGGCGACCAAGGAAAACCACACAACCCTAGTTCATGCTTAATCTCTCAAATTGAAGACCAAAATCGATCCTAAATCAAAATTAGAGCACGAATTAGTGATCTCCACTGAAAAAGGAGTCACAAGGTATGTAAATTTCATGAGAAATCTCTAGTTGAAATTCTGAATAAACTTAGAGAATTCGAAATTTGGGATGCATGTTTGTTATGTAGATGATATAGGAACAATATAGTGTCTAGGGATAAACCCTAGACAAGTATATGATTAAATTCATGCCTAATTGTAGAGAACCCCATGAACACTATTGAAGGTGATTAGTGGGTTTGTGAGAGCTTAATAAACACTAGGATTTTTGGTTGATATGCTAGTGTTATTTGATTTTATGAAGTAATCTCTGATTATTGATGTTAAAGATTGATATGAAATTGTCCGATTGATGTTAATTTCGGTTATATAACAAGTTATGAACTTGATAACAAATTGTATAAAATTCTGCCCTTAAAGTGTTTGTAAAAATGCGTCAAAGAAGTCTTAAAACTGGAAATTTGGGTTAAAAGGCGTATTTGTAAATTTAGACAAGTTATGCGTTAAATGTTAAGAAAAGAGTTCTAAACGGGTTGTGGTTGAACTCTGTAGGAAAGGATACCAGAACGTCAAGTGGACAAGCCGGTGGCGACTTGCGTTTGAAGGGGCGTGCTTTGAAGGTATGTAACTTGTTATGTTACAATACGTAAAATTAGTTATGTGAATTGTTCATAATCATGTTTTGGTATAAAGGTTAATATTAGTAGAAGTGACATTGTACACTATTTGATTTAATGAGTCATAAATAGACTAGAAAGTGTTTGGTGGTCATTTGAAACGGAGGATTCCGTAAATGAGCCAAACGGGTCGAATAATTGGTTAGTAGTAATAAAACTTTGTTTTAAATGACATTTGGCGAAGACGGATCACAAGAGCGTGAAGCCATAAGTGTGGTAAAGAAACGCCAGTGGTCGTAAGCCTCGGAAGTTGGGGTAAATACGCCTTGTCGTCATAAGTTGTTACTAGTTAAATTAGTGCAAAAAACTATATGGGTCAAACGTATACATTGTGCAATTATTGGTTCTCAACGGTACATTCCATTTTTGATTGAATAGTTAAGATAGATGCGTCGGTAACTTTATTATGGACGCGTAGGAAAAAGAATCGGCTAAATCGGACGCTCGAGTCGAAAGTTATGATAGTTTAAAGATTGAGATATGAAAAATAGTGATGTTGGGCTGATATGCAGCTCCAGCTAACGACCTTACCGTCAAAAATGTGGCCTCGCGCTACACCACAGCAAAACGTCATCATTGTCGCGCGACGCGACGGCGGTGGCGGGCTGCGAAGGCTAGGCCGACCTCCGTCGCGTGGCGCGACAGCCTCAGTTGCTGAAAGTTTGTTTGTTTTTCAATATTTAAGCAGTAGAACTTGTATTTACGTGTTTTTAAGATGTCAAAACTAACACTTAATGTGGTTTTGACCATAGGTGATGATAGACTTTATCTGGATGGCGATCAAGCAAGTTTACAATAACCAAACACGAACTTTTGAAGCTTCCGCAACTAATTAACTTTGTTTTAAGAAAATGTTTATGTTGTTGTTGACACTTAAAGACTTGTTTTGGAGTTTGTTCAGCTAGTAGTAGTTGTCTAAAATATTAACTCCATGAAAATCTTTCTTATGTTTGACATGCAAATCAAAGTTTTTGGTTTCATAATGCTTTGTTTATGTTAAATTCTTATAAAACAAATGGAGTGTTACATTTGATCTGAATTTTATCTATTAAAATTTTCGAAAACTGTTAAAAAGATGATCAATTATAATTTTCAAAATCTTTGATAAGTTTATATCAACAATAAAACAGGAAACACTATCCCACAATCCCTAAAATTTCGAGCTTTCAGTTATTTTCATAACAACAGCTGTTAACAGGATTTCGAGATCATTTGTTTAACGACCCGAGACCAAGATCTCGACTCGAGACCATAAGGTCTCTACTCGAGACCATAAGGTCTCTACTCGAGACAATAAGGTCTCTACTCGAGACCATAAGGTCTCTACTCAGAATCATAAGTGTTCAACAAATCTTTACAACTCTAGACAACGGTTTCGACTCGAGACCATAAGGTTGCGACTCGAGACCATAAGGCTACAACTCGAGACCAAGGTTGCGACTCGAGACCTCATAACTTACTCGAGATCTCATAACTAAGTCAAGACCTGACTCGAGACCACACTCGAGACCTCACTCGAGACCTCACTCGATATGCGCTAACAGGTGGTTTGCTATTAAATACTTGGTTTTGTAAACACTTAATTACCTAATCAGAATCAGATAACTTTTTTACAAAACCAAAATAGCTTAACTTGAATGAGCTTCTGATGTATCATTTCTGGCCAAAGTTGATTTAATACATCTATGTATTGTTCAAGCATTATAAAAGCTATGTTAAGTATGCATTAGAAACGTGAGATGTCTTAATTTCTCGCCAAAGCTGATTTAATTCATTTATGTCTAGCATACTTGACAAGTGCATAACTAAAGTGATTGTCTCATTTCTGGCCAAAGCTGATTTGTCACGATCACTTTGCACACATACTTAAATGATTACATTTCTGGCCAAAGCTTATTTGTCTTCGTTTAAGTAGAATTTTAACTAAGTCTATTATTTTGATGTTAGTAATAGACTATATCACAGCTTCATAATTAAAATGGCCATTATTTATGCCTGCCTTAGTATAACATGCCCTTATATCACATTAGGACTTCCTTCTTAGTATCATAACTTACTCATCTTATTTCCACTATCAGCACCCAATTGTGGGATTCCACATTTGACTGGTGATAACTTTGTTGAATGGAAGGATGCCCTCATGCTTACACTTGGATTGCGAGACTTCGATTATGCTCTAAGAGAGAATAAGCCAGCGGACCTTACTCCTCAAAGTACTGCTGTTGAGCAGATAATTCATGAAAAATGGACTAGGTGTAACTGCAAGTCTCTCATGTTCATGAAGCAGTCCATACATAATGTAATTAGAGGAGCTATTCCTGATTCTGAGGATGCTAAAACCTACCTGGCTTCTGTGACGACTAAGTATGATGGGAGGAGCGGCATTCGCTAAGTATGATAGGAGGAGAGGCATTCGCGAGCACATGCTAGTACTCTTATCCTCAAGCTGGTGACGACTAAGTATGATGGGAGGAGTGGCATTCGCGAGCACATCATGATGATGCATGACATGGCAAATAAGTTGAAGGGGCTAGAGATGGAAATCAGTGATGGTTTTCTTGTTCACTTCATAATCACTTCGCTTCCTTCGTCCTATGAAGCATTCAAGATCAATTACAACACTCAGAAGGACAAATGGACGATGAGTGAGTTGGTCGCTATGTGCGTATAGGAGGAAAAGCGTATGAAGATGGATCGCACTACAGATGTTGCTAACTTCACCACCTCCAACTCTAAGAAGAGGAAGAACAATTATCAAAGAAAGGATGCTTCCAAAGTCCAAAAGCCAAATCCTAATACAAGTGCACCTTCCAGCTCTAAGAGCTCCTTAGGAAAACCCTATTGCAAGTTCTATAAGAAAACAGGACATAAGCAAAAGGAATGCCCTGACTTCAAGGAGTGGCTGGCTAAGAAAGGTAACGATTTTTTCATGATACTTGAGTCCTTTAATTTAAATGTTCCTGCTAATTCTTGGTGGTTTGATTCTGGTTCTATGGTTCATGTAACCAACTCTACTTAGGGATTCCTTTCAATCCGGAAGCTGGGAAGAAACCAAAGAACACTTAAAGTTGGGGACGATCGGGAATTAGAAGTGAAGGCCATAGGAACATTACAATTATTTTTGAAAACTGGTTTATGTATTAAACTTTATGATACCTTATATGTTCTGGAGGTAACTCGGAACCTTGTATCAGGACCAAAGTTAGACATGGACGGTTTTGTCGTTTCCCATGGTCATCGCAAACTCTCTATTCTCTATGATTCCCCTTTGTTTATGGTACTGGCATTCTGGATGGTGGTCTTTATAGATTAGAACTAGATGATAATTTTTCCAAATCTTTGTTGTCATATAATATTAATGAATCACTCACAAAGATGAAACCGAATCGAGACTTAGAGACTTCATCTATGTTGTGGCATCAATGTTTAGGCCACATCTCAAGAGAACGATTGAATCATCTCGTAAAGGATGAAGTCTTACCTCCTCTCGATTCCACTGATTTTGGAGCATGTGTCAAATGTCTTAAATGCAAAATGACATTAGCGAATAAGAAAGGTGACACTAGGTGTTCTAATTTATTAGAACTCATTCACACTGACATTAGTGGTCCCTACCAAATCGCTAGCAAAACAGGACATACTTCATTTATCACTTTCATTGATGACTATTCTCGTTACATGTACTTCTATCTTATTAAGGAAAAGTATGAATCTCTTACAACTTTTAAAGATTATAAAGCTGAAGTTGAAAAGCAATTAGATCGTCAGATTAAAGTTGTGAGATCAGATAGAGGCGGTGAATATTATGGAAGACATACTGATGTGGGTCAAGCTCCTGGTCCATTTTATGAGTTTTGTAAGGGCCAGGGGATTGTGAATCAATACACCATGCCTGGTACACCTCAGTAGAACGGTGTAGCTGAACGAAGAAATCGTACCCTTATGAACATGGTGCGCAGTATGTTAGCCAACACTAATTTACCATTATTCCTCTGGACTGAAGTGTTGAAAGCAGCTGTTCATATACTCAATAGAGTTCATTCTAAGTATGTCCCTAAAACTCCTTATGAACTTTGGACAGGAAGGAAACCGAGTCTTAAATATATGAAAGTATGGGGCTGCATTGCTGAAGCAAAACTCTATAATCCTTTCTTAAGGAAACTTGACCCTAAAACAGTTACTTGTTTCTTTATTGGGTATCCTGATCACTCGAAGGGTTATCGTTTCTATTGTCCTTCCCATGTTACCCGTATTGTTGAAACCAAACGTGCTGCGTTCCTGGAGGATTTCAAGGTCAGTGGGAGCAGTACCAACCCTTACGAAGAATTGCAAGAAGTACAAGACGCGGGGGGGAAAGACTCGTCGCTTACCATTACTCCGTTTACTCCTCTTGTACCCAATGCAACAACTGCACCTAAAGCTACTGCACTAATTCCATCTCCACAATCAGAACCCATTATACCTCATAATGAAGGCACATTAAACGCTCAAAACCAAGACAACGCTGAACCCGATAATCAACTCAGGATGTCATCTAGGAAAAGAAGGCCTACTAATTGGGATGATTATGTTACCTACGTGACTGAAATGGATGCTGGAAAGCTCAATGATCATACCTCTTATAATGAAGCCATTAGCAGTGATCAGTCTTCTGAATGGAACAAAGCGATGATTGATGAGCTTGAATCCATGAAGAAAAATGACATTTGGGATTTGGTCGAATTACCCAACGGTGTTAAACCTGTAGGATGTAAATGGGTGTTCAAAACAAAACTGGATCCGAATGGGAACGTTGAACGTTATAAAGCGAGATTGGTTGCAAAGGGCTACACTCAGAAAGAGGGAATTGATTATCAAGAGAAGTTTTCACCTGTCTCTCGTAAAGATTCATTAAGGATCGTTATGGCCCTAGTAGCTCATTTTGATTTAGAGCTGCATCAGATGGACGTCAAAACTGCTTTCCTTAACGGAGACTTAGATGAAGATGTTTACATGAAACAACCTGAAGGCTTTAAACCTGAAGGTCAGGAGCATCTAGTCTGTAAATTGAAGAAATCCATTTACGGGTTAAAACAAGCATCACGTCAGTGGTACCTCAAGTTTGATGAAGTCATGAAGAGACAAGGTTTTATGAAGAATCAAGTGGATCAATGCACCTACCTCAAGATGAGTGGGAGTAACTTTACTATACTTGTCCTTTACGTAGATGATATTCTATTGGCAAGTAATAGTTTAGACATGTTGCATGAGTCGAAGCGGTTACTCTCGCATAACTTTGACATGAAGGGTCTCAGAGATGCTTCTTACGTCATTGGCATCGAAATTCACCGAGATAGACATAAAGGGATCTTAGGATTGTCTCAGAAGACTTACATAGATCGTGTCCTTATACGTTACAACATGCAACAATGCAAACCCTTAGTCGCTCCAGTAGTTAAGGGAGATGTTTTCGGTTCATTCCAGTGTCCGACAACAGAGGTTGAAAAGGAGCAAATGAGCCAGATACCTTACGCGTCAGTAGTCGGGAGCCTGGTGTATGCTCAAGTCTATACTCACCCAGATATCGCTTATATTGCTGGAATGTTAGGCCGTTATCAGACTAATCCTGGCCTAGATCACTGGAAAGCAGCTAAGAAGGTCCTTAGATATCTGCCAGGGACGAAAGACTATAAACTGACTTATAGAAGAAGTGATCACTTAGAAGTGGTAGGTTATTCTGATTCTGACTTTGCCAAATGCAAAGATGACAAGAAATCCACTTCGGGCTACATCTTTATGTTAGCAGGCAGACCTATCTCATGGAAGAGTCATAAATAACAGTTAACCACAACTTCCACAATGATGGCAGAATACATTGCTGTTTACAACGCGACCTGTCATGGAATGTTGCTTAGAAATCTGATCACTGGACTCAAAATCGTTAATTCCATTTCTAGACCATTGAAGCTTTACTGTGATAACTCAGCTGTCGTTAGTTTCTCGAACAGTAACAGTTCGACTGAAGCTGGTTTATATCTCGATACAAAATATTTGTTCGTACGTGAACGAGTTGAGGAAAATAATCTTTGTATTGAGTATATTAGTACTAAAGATATGCTTGCGGATCCGATGACAAAAGGTCTCCCACCTAAAGTTTTCGAAGAATATGTATCGAATATGGGACTTACTAAAGACCTTTTTAATGGCATATTGTACTAGCTTATGTTTTAATTAAATAAATTTTCTCAGTTTGATTTTGTATGTCTCTAACATATGTTCTGCCGGTGTAATGACATATAGACAAATATAAATACAAATCAAACGCTAAAGGGCTTATGCGTATTTTGATCGTAACTATTAGGTTTTAAATTGAGGCTATAGTATGACTAATGGGGGTCCTGACTCGAATGATGATTCAACGGCTGTATTTCTCTGCTATAGTTTTTGGTTTAAGACTAAAATGAGTGTTAACTCCTGGCCAGGCTCATCTAATACTCATGATAAATGATTACTCGGCTAAGTGGGAGAATTTGAGATTAAATATATTATTAATGTAATATTTAATCTTGTAACCATTATAATCATTTCCAAACTATAAATTTCCAACAAAGTTGTGCTATATGTTGTTGTAATATAGGCCTTGGGAGTTTTTCAAAAAACTTTTGTATTTTTTCAATTTTAACCCTAAGATTTTAATCTCTTGCATTTTAATCCTTTGACTTTTTTAGTTTTACCAAAAAGCTTTTCATCTTTTACAATTCAACCCCCAACACTTTTTTGTTTTCAACTTTGGTCCCCCATACTTTTCATCTTTCATAAGTTTTTTTGTTTTAAGTTTCGTTATAAATTTTTCGAGTCAACACGCCACATGTGTCTAGGATTCAACGTTTTTTGTCTTTTTTTCTCATTTGACAGGCAGCCGCAACACGTCTATTTTTCTTCATTTGACAAGTTCGTCGCAACACGCATGTCCTGGATCGACTTAGTTATTTTTTTTCTACGTTTTACATTTATGTCTATTTTTTTTCAAATTAACACGCTGCAACGGGCGTACGTGGTTCAACGATTCTACGGCTGTTTTTCGTTCGGTGTTATTTTTTTACTTTTCTATTTATTTTATTTTTACAAGCTCTTCTGATGTTGGTGGTTGTTGGCAGTGATGTGGCATTAGTGCTACTTTGCACGATTTTACGAACGTATTTAACTTATGAAGTTTTTTACTAATAATTTGTTTCGAGTTTACAACTATATCTCTTTTACTTAAGAAAAACTAATTTTTATGTGCATATTTTAATGTGCGTGTCGATATAAATT
This sequence comes from Helianthus tuberosus, assembly GCA_030545235.1. Lineage (NCBI taxonomy): Eukaryota > Viridiplantae > Streptophyta > Magnoliopsida > Asterales > Asteraceae > Helianthus > Helianthus tuberosus. The sequence goes on from CM060353.1 coordinate 150,091,058, forward strand.
CGATTTGCTCTACGTTTCGATGTAAACTTTTTATGGCAACACTTAAGCAGTATGAGGTCTGAACTATTAAGAGACAGTATAATGCTTAACAGTTCAGAGACAAATGTCTGACCAATTCAGATTAGAGATCTTAACCATTGAGACTCGGTATAATAATTAATCATTCAGATGCAAATGTCGGAACCATTCAGATGCAAATGTCTGAAACATTCAGACATGTACTCACGAAACAAACAGTATGAATCATTAAGTGTTGAACTAGTTTATATTATATAGATCAAAATATATTAATAACCTATTAATAATTAGTTGGTAATTGTTGATGGACCATATTACCCTTATTAACTAATTAGTTTTCCTCTTGTGTGTATATATAAGGAGATTACTATAAAGTTTAAGGGTTAGACAATTACACAAACCCTAATAACACATAACATCAATTCGGCTCTTTCTCCATAACCGAATCCTTCCCTGGTTTCATCACCATCATAATCTTACACCCTAAGGAGGAACCAGATCATCCTGACAAGTATGTCAAACTCAATGGCTGCATCTCTAACTTGATTCTCTGTTTGCATGTCTGCTATAATAGACATGTTATTCATGTTTTCCATCACATTTAAACAGAACTGATCAACAAAGACGTGTAAACCTAAAAGCACGTGGCTTAATTTAGTATGATAATCGCCAACATAGTGACTTGTGGGGCTCACTAGTCCAACATGATTCAACGAGCAACCAATCAGGATTACGTAATGAGACGAGAGAATCATTTTTGAAGTGTGGACCATGTAGGGAGGGTCTAGATATACATTACTTTAATTTAAAGTGACAGACAGTGAGGATACCAGTCTCCCCAATTCATCAAGATTCTCTTGGTCGGTTAAACTTCCTTAATCGGTTCAAGTTAGTGAATCTAACATGATTCAAGAACATGACAATAAGGTTACAACCTAACATGGATTTTGGTTTAGTTTTGGGTCAAATTCTAACAAATTTAGCTAAACGCATCATGTTCGGGTTGATTTATCATGCTCTCGACTGACTTATTTATTTTTACAGATTTAAAACTTAAACTGAAAACATAGCATATACTATGTTATCAATTTGTATAATGTTTACATTAATTTTTTAGATAAAAACAAAAAATAATATTAAAGACATGTTTTCAATTCATACACCAACAAAAACACATTGTTTTTATCAAACACAAGGTTGAGGTTACTAATTTCTAAACAATCATTTTTTTATGAAACACAAGGTTGAGGTAACTAATCTCTAAACAATTAATATCCGAACATATTTATGATTACACTGAATCTTTATTACGTTCTTTTAGCTCGTCTGATCTGATAATGATGACCTAAAGTCTTTGTTTTTGTTCTCTATTTTCCCCCTGTACTGTTTCTTCTTTGAACATCTTGCTCAGTTTATAAAATTCCGCCTTTTTCAAACAAAAAAAACTGAAGTCAAACTATAATAAAGTGGCAAAGTTCAATAAATTTAAACTTAATAAAACTAACATAATGAAATTCTTTTTGAATTACTTTGAATCAGTAAGAGATCTGAACCACTAAGTGTTGAACCAGTAAGAGGTTTGAACCATTAAGAGCCTATATAATGCTTAACCGTTCAGAGGCAAATGTCTGGCCAATTCAGATTGGAGGTCTTAACCATTCAGATTCTGTATAAATCTTAACCATTCAGAGGCAAATGTCTGACCATTCAGACATCTGCTCGTGAAACAAACAGTCTGAACCATTAAGTGCTAAACAAGTAAGAGCTCTGAACCATTAAGAGTCTCATTAAGAGGTAAACAAACAGCCCCTTAAAAATAAAAAATAATTTTATTTTGATTCATGAAAATATTGGTAGCCCGATCTCTTTAAGCCAATATCCAAAGGCCCAACCGCCCAGGGGTAGCCGGGTACGCATTTAATGGGCCTAATACCCCCTTTAAATATAATTGCTTGTCAAGGTACTTGAGCCCATTTTACATCTTGAAACTGAAAGATTCTTTTTGGGGCCAATAGCCCAATACTACATTATTTTAGGATATTATCTGACTGAGGATAACTGATAAGGTTTGCTAGTTTGGGTTATATTTTTTTTGTTAAGGTTTTGGGCTATGTTTTAACAATACAGGTTTATGGTTTAAAATGGTATTTTTATATTGGTTTTTATGTCAGTGGGCAAGAAATTGTGTCAACAAAACAAAAGACTTTATTTACGACATATTAGATTTAATTACACGGTTCTTGTAAACAAAAGATAAAGTTGTAATGTACCAAAAAATATCGGCATGTATTTACCGTCATAATGAAAATGGGTGTCGAAGTTGTCGGTAGCTGGAGATTTCATATAATTGGTGGGGTCATTGTCCGAAATTAGGAAAACATAAATTTTTTCTTATATATTATAAACCTTGAGGCCCTTTTCCAAACACGAGTCTTGGGATCGGTAACTACTTATCGAAATTTTTATAGCATGAAATGTTAGCAAACGATTGGGAAAACTATTATTTACGCTTTCACTCATTTCTTTGAAATCAAAACTCTTTATAACAATAAAGGTAATCATTAAAACTCCTCTGTTTTATACTTTTAAATTGAATTACATAAATCTAAACAATTTTTCACAATCATTAAGTCATAAAATCTCTGATGATTCGTGTGTTCGCAATGTTTTAGGATTCTTGTTATTCCTAATATGACGTTCTTCCAACTTGACACGAACTATGACACATTTTACATCTTGGTTGCCGATAATTCCACGAACGCAACTTCATATCATGATCATTTCATGATGGTTCATGACGAATTCACTTAAAAAATAAAATAAACTACAAAACCACTAAGATTTCCTCATTCTTTGACACATGATGTTCTTAGTTTCCTAATCTCATGCAACTCATTTATCATTTTATTTAGTGTTTTTTTTTTAGTCAAAGATAACATAATATTTATAAAGAACTGGCTGAGTTACATCAATATCGCAGGTAAGCTTAGAATATGTACAACTTAGAATATGATATATCTATCATAGATGCAAAATTTGCAAAAGGGCCTTGTGTAGAAACTCAACACGAAGAACACCTTAAGCAACCATGAATTGCAAACAAAATAAATTCAAGAACACATACATGCGCTATTCTAAAGCTCATATTCAAAAACTCAAGCCGAAAAGTAAGTTGTAATAAAAACGACTCAAGAAAAAAAAAACATACACAGTGAAATAAGGAAGGAAGGTCATACGGCGAAGGACAACCACTCGAGGAGAATGTTAGGGTACGTTAACATATACCGACAGTGCGGAAAGGTCATTGTCACTTGTCAATATTTTTAGAGGTCGGGTTGCTTGCTAGTGTGTATTTGTCTGTATCTAATGATTATAACGATGATGACGTTATACCTAACATTTTACTATTGTATTACTCGTGCTAAATGGTAGTATATTAGATCATTGTTAAACAATTAGAGCCAAATGGGGATATAGCTCAGATGGTAGAGCGCTCGCTTAGCATACGAGAGGTAAGGGGATCGATACCCCGCATCTCCATATTTATTTATTCTTTTTTTCCATAGGTTATTTTTACCCCTGAAGGTTGTAAAAATTACACTCGCAGTCCTTCAACATTCCAATACCTTTCGTTCAATAGACAAATTCATAAACATGGTTGCAGACTGTCCTTAGATACCTTTGTATCACCATACAATTTATATCATATTTATTTGTTTTTTTTAACAGCACCCACTTCAGAATTTGAACTCCCAATTCATATATCGTATTTATTTTATTTCTATATGCTTACACAAAATCATAAGTTAACTCAAGTGAATCATATTGGGATACTAAGATCATAGTTATTAAAGGCGCTAGGCGCACTCAAGGCGCATAGGCTTCGTCTGGGGCCTAGGCGCAAAGCGTAAAAAAACAAGGGCCTGAGAAAAATAAAGTGCATAATGAAAAAAAATTAAAAATATGTTATGTATTTTTTACACTAAAATAGAATATCATTCCACACGAAAAATGGCAATTACAAAGCAATGGCAGGTAGTCGGGCAACAAGTTGCGCCGCCACCCCCTTATGTATTAGAAAAAAAAATACTATTCTTTAAATAAAATAAACAAAATCTATTATATAACACTTTATATCATTTATTTAGTACCAAAAGTTCTAAAATATTAGTGAATTAATGTAGAAAAGTAGTTTTCCTTAGATAAAAGTACGGATCTGGCTAGAATCTTGCCGGAATTTAGAAAATTTGGCCGGAAACTCTCCAGAATCTAGGAATCTAGCAGGAATGCGCACCTGAACCATCACCTGGAGAATTAAAGCGCAATTTCCTCGACTTAAGGCGCAACTGTCTCGCCTCGCCTGAAAAATGGGTCTAGGCGCAAGAGGCGATGGCTTTTAACAACTATGACTAAGATATGAGTTGGGTGTTGTTGATTTACATAATTTCTATAAAAAAAAAGTCATCTAAGTTCTAGTTTTAGATATAAGCTTTAGTTGTATTTATTTTGAAGAAAATACATGTATAACGTTTAAACTCTTAAGAAAATTTTGATTCCAAAAAATGTTAGCCCATTCATCGCGCTACTGATGCTCTTACATGCTAGGCATGTCCGAATTATGGCATCGAGTTGTTTCAACGCATAAAATAATTATTTAATAGCGGTATTTATAATGGTACAGAATAATTGGTAAAATGAATTGATTTTTTACATCCAGGAATGGAGATTAAATATACAAAGGTACAGCCTAAATCATGGTAATAATTAAGAAAAATAAATATATGATATGTAACTGATTGGTGCTGGCTATTTGATAGGATTGACTGAATCTTGGGGCAGATTCAGTGGCTTGATTGCTTCCGTAATACGCCCCCGCAAGATGGAGGATCCGTTGGAGACTCCGATCTTGGAGCGAAATTGTTGAAACGGTTGGCGAGGTAGTGGTTTTGTAAGGACATCAGCAAGCTGATCGGCAGTGTTGATGTGAAGAACTTTGAGCAGACCATTTGAGACCCGTTCACGAACAAAGTGGTAATCAAGTGCAACATGTTTCATACGGGAGTGATAAATGGGATTAGCACATAAGTAAGTCGACCCTGTGTTGTCACAGAATAAGGTGGGAGTATGTGTTGTTTGAATGCTAACTTCTTTAAGTAGATTTTGTACCCAAATTAATTCAGCAGTAGCATTAGCATTAGCAAGTGCCTTGTATTCCGCTTCGGTAGATGAGCGAGAAACAGATTTTTGCCAACAAGATCACCACGATATAATGTTTGATCCCAAGTATATAAGATATGCAGTAGTTGATTGGCCCCCATCCAGAATTCCACCCCAATCCGAGTCTGAAAAAGCCGATAGATCAAGAGAAGAAGATTGATTTAGAAAGAGACCATGGTGGATGGTGCCCTTGAGATAGCGTAGCACATGTTTGAGTGCTTGCCAATGGGTTTGTGTCGGCATGTGCATGAATTGAGATAACTTGTTAACGGCATAGGAAATATCAGGCCGAGTGAAAGCCAAATATTGAAGCGAACCGACAAGTTTTCGGTAGGGAGTAGGATCAATTTTTGGAGACCGGTCATGCGGAGAAAGTGTGTCCGCGGTTTTGAGAGGTGTGTGAACATCTTTGGCACCATCCATATGGAAGGTTGTGAGAAGATCTTGGATGTGCCTGTGTTGTGAAAGAAAAAGACCATTTGTGGTTTGGATTGCTTCGATACCAAGAAAATGATGAAGAGAGCCAAGGTCTTTAATAGAGAACCGATTGGCAAGGGATGTGGTAAAGAAGTCAAGAAAGTCATTGTTATTACCGGTTAAGACAAGGTCATCAACATAGACAAGGAGATAGGATGTGATGGCCCCTTTGTTGTAGATGAACAAAGATGGGTCAGCAAGAGATTTTTGGAAGCCAAAGTTAAGGAGAAATGTGGTAAGTTCATTGTACCACGCCCGAGGGGCCTGTTTCAAGGCGTATAAAGATTTTCGTAGCTTGCAAACATGGTGAGGGTGTTGAGGATTTACATAACCAGGAGGTTGCATCATGTACACCTCTTCCGTTAATGTGCCGTGTAAGAACGCATTATTAACATCAAGTTGTTTTAAAGGCCAATTTTTGGAGAGCGCAATGGATAGAATGAGGCGAATGGTGACTGGTTTTGAGACTGGACTAAAGGTTTCGAATTAATCTTTCCCGTAATGTTGATGGAAGCCTTTGGCGACTAACCGGGCTTTGTACTTCTCAATTGAGCCATCAGGGGCTCTTCTGATCCGAAATACCCATTTACACCCTATGGGTGTATGGGCGGTGTTAGGAACAAGCTCCCATGTCCCATTTCGGAGAAGGGCATTAAATTCGCTATCCATTGCGTGCCGTCATTTTGGGTCTTTGAGGGCTTGAGTGTGGGAGGTAGGTTCAAGGGTAGCGGGTATAGGATGAACGGTGGTGGTGTTGACCATATCAGGATTAAAGTATTTGGCATTAGGTTTGTGATTTCGTTGTGGTCGGGTGTGTGTGGGTGTAGGGGAGGGAGCCGAAGCAGCGGTTGAGGAGTGGCTTGAGGATGATGCTGTGGTGGGTGAAGGTGGAGCCGAAGGTAAGGAAGAAGTGGTGGAATTCGTAGATGTTGGGGTTGAAGAGGATTGAGTGGTGTTAGCTGGATGGGCTGCGGGTGGAAAAATTGTGGAAGGGATGATAGGTGTTTGGATATTGGGAAGTGTGGATGGTGGTTTGGAAGGTATGGCAGAAGTGAGATTTGAAGTGAGTGGTGTATGGGAATTAGTTAGGGGTGAGCAAAAAAACCGAAATAACCGAACCGTAACCGAATAACCGAAATAACCGAACCGAAAAAACCGAACCGAAACAAAAACCGACGGTTCAGTTTTCGGATTTTTAATAACCGAAAATTTCGGTTCGGTTTTCGGATAAACTTTTTCAATAACCGAAAAAAACCGAACCGAACCGATAAGTTGCAATCCATATATTTTTATGTTTAAGTTTAAATTGTTTAAGTGTTTAACCCAATGCTAGTAGAAAATGTTAATTTTATTCTTGAATGTTAAGTGTTTATAATAAAAACATTATAACTGAAATGATTTATTATTACCTATAAGTATAACAAAATTTAATAAAAACTTTGAAGAAACATAAAAAAACATTAGAAAGTTAGGTTTATGTAAACAAGATTAATTAAAGATGTTAACTATAATAATTTAAATGTAAACATATAAAAAGATTGTTATAATATAAATTATACTTTTTATTTTTTGAATCTTACATAATGTTGTTCCAAAAACCGAACCGAGCCGACGTAAAAACCGAAAAAAACCGAAACCGGACGGTTTTTTAAACCCGAAAACCGACATTTCGGTTTCGGTTTTGATTTTACCCAAAAACCAAACCGAACCGAACCGTGCACACCCCTAGAATTAGTGGTGAAAACTTCAACTGAGGGGAGTTTAGGAGTAGTGGTTAATGAAAAGGGAAACTATGTTCAATAAATTCAACGTGACGAGAGTGATAGAGACGATGAGCCACGGGGTCATATCACTTGTAGGCGGATTTGGAGGAGGAATAGCCAAGGAAGATGCATTTGATGGAGCGTGGGTGGAGTTTAGAAGGAGCATAAGGTCGTAGCCAAGGGAAGCACAAACACCCAAAAGGTTTGAGTTTTGTGTAGGTTGGAGGAGTGTTGTAAAGACGTTGAAATGGAGAATGGTTATCAAGGATTGGTGTAGGGAGACGGTTAATAAGATAGACAGTGGTTTGGAAGGCATGGGTCCAAAATGGAAGCGGTAGATTAGCATGATGAAGGAGAGACTAGCCGGTTTCGACGATGTGACGGTGTCGCTGTTCTGCAACACCATTTTGTTCCGGAGTATGTGGAGGTGTGGTGAAATGCGAGATGCCATGCTCTTGGAGGTAGGGGAGGAGGCCAATGTATTCACCTCCATTGTCAGAAAAAAGGGAGATGAGAGGTGTGCGAAAAAAAAAATTCAACTAATAGTTTTAATTGTGGAAAAAGAATGGAAACATCGGATTTTCTTTTCATTGGGTATAACCACGTATACTTTGAGAAATAATCAACAAATATGACGTAATATGTGTAACCATCATTGGATTTTTGTACAGGACCCCAAACATCGGAGTAAACGAGTTCTAATGGTTTAGACACCTTGAATGAATTTGCTCCAAATGGCATTTTATGGATTTTATTTAAAGAACAGGCATTACAATGAAAAGGAGTTTGCGACATTTTATTGTACTTGAGTCCTAAATTATTTAGTAAAGTTTTTACAACTTTGATTGAAGGATGTCCAAACTTGTGGTGCCAAGAAAGAAGTGACTTTGAGAAGGTGGAGCTTGAATTGATTTGCTTTGGACTTTGAGGGATGAAGCTAGGCGCATAGTATACATCATTTGTGTTCACTCCCCACATTAGACGCGCCCCCGTGCGAAGGTCCTTAACAAAGAAATGAAAGGGAAAAAATTCAACCGAAACATTGTTAGTTTTACAAAGTTTAGCAACAGAAACAAGGTTGTTACGCAAATTTGGAACAAGTACCACATTTTTTAGTTGTAAGGAACGTGAATTAGTCGGAATAGATGTGTGGCCAATATGAGAAATGGGAAGAGTTTTACCATTTCCTAACACAATTTCATCGGGTCCGCTATATTCGGAGAGACCGTGTAAGAAGGTGATGTGTTAAAAATGCAACATATAAATTTCATCAAATGAGGCATAAAACTAACCCTTTTTTAGTACTAATGTTGGAAAAAGTGTGCTTTTGTCTTCCTTTTGTATTTTCAGGATTAAATGAGCTCAAATTAACAAAAGAAGCAAAAAGACATCAAAATCTAACATAAATACAAGAAAAGAAACAAGACGTGACATGCCCGACCTCACGACAACATCTTCCCAAGCAAAACAAGAGATCAGAAGCCTGAACACGCCCCGTGCTCAGCCAGCACGGGGGCGTGCCCAAGTGTCAGCAGAAAAGACAAAGTGGTAGAAGCTTCTATTGCCCACCACGGGGCCGTGCTCAGCGGACACGGGGCCGTGGTCAACTATAAGATTCGCACAATCCAGCAAATCTGCATAGTACAAAGATTCTTCTGCACCACGGGGTCGTGCTCAGCGGACACGGGGGCGTGGTCAACTAATAAGACAAAGCTGCATTAAATGAAGAAAGAGAAGGATGTGGACACGGCCCCGTGCTGCACAGTCTGCAGAAAAAGACCCAGTTCAGGTAACTGGACACGGGCCGTGTTCACCCAACACGCCCCCGTGTCCAGACTTCTGTTTCTCTTGTTTTAATTTTGTTACTGGCACTTGAACACGGGGCCGTGCCCGGACAACACGGGGCCGTGTTCAGCGCCCAGTAACACAAAAAATTTTGCTTTTTCACACATTCAATCAACCTAAAAACTTATTTTTCGGACACATTGAGGACAATGTGTAATTTAAGTGTGGGGGGGATGCTAAAACCTTGAATCTTGCAAGTCCTAAACACAAGCCTTACACAAAACTCTATTGGAATCGCTAATCACCCCAAATTTTTTTTTTCAAAAATTTTCATTTTTTTACTTGTCTAGGTTTAACTCGGGAATTTCAAGTTCTAAAAAGGTTATATTTTTACGAATTTACAACCGATAGCGTCGTGATAAAAAGAACCAACATAAGAAAATTATGAAAAGGCATGACAAGCTTAGTTAAAATTTAATTATATATACTTGATCACATAAAAACCCATTCCCACAAAAGTGAGTTTTGAGCCTTTATTGAGCAAACACTTACATATCATTTGACTAAATGCTCATTTTCGTTTCCTGTGTGAATAGCCGCTTGGTTCTTACGACTCTAGAACTTGCCATGACGATACATTCCCGGTCCTTACCAACTTAAACCCGAGTAAGTAAATGATGGAGGCATTAGGACTAACCCTTTTTATTTTTACACCATTATTTTTTTTTTTACCACCTAACCAAAATCCCCCTAGTTAGCCCCTTTGAGCCTAAACATTTTCATTTCATAACCCAAACCAAACACCCTTTTTACCCACCAAAACCTTTTTCATTTTTACCCATTTGTTTTGGTAACAAGTTCGATTTTCCGTATGATTTTTCAAAAAAAAAAAAAAAAAAAACTTTGTTGATGATGAAGCAAAAGAAAATAAACAAACAAGTTCATCAAAAATAACTTTGTTTGAATAAATAGCTTCATCAAAATAAAAGTTACAAAAATAGAAAGTCTTACGAAAACCGACACTTGTTACGCTTTTCGCCTTTTTTTTTACTAACCACTAACCACCAACCCAACCACCTACCTTTAACCCAAGCCTAACCCTTCACCCAAAAAGTCCTCTTGATATTTACAAAGGTATATAAGTTAAAAAGGAGGAGGATTGATTGCTTGGCAAGCCTATGGTAGGAGTAAGTTCCATGCCGCTCTCGAGTGATCCACAAAAATACATTTTCGGCCGAGTGTTGAGTGATCCCCGTGAGGTATGTGAACTTGTATATAAATAGAATTTTAAAGAGGCATGTTGTGCCCTAATAAATAATTTATCTTATGAAAAATTTTAAATAAATCATGACGAATAGGATTGTAAATAAATAAAAATTAAATTAAATAAAGAATCTTGGAAATCCCGACACTCTACGACAAGCCCAAAAACCTTCTTCTTTACCCATTCCATTTGGGAGTGTAATAGCCACATATTAAAGAGTTTTGCTTGAGGACAAGCAAAGATTCAAGTGTGGGGGTATTTGATGTGTTAAAAATGCAACATATAAATTTCATCAAATGGGGCATAAAACTAACCATTTTTTAGTACTAATGTTGGAAAAAGTGTGCTTTTGTCTTCATTTTGTATTTTCAGGATTAAATGAGCTCAAATTAACAAAAGAAGCAAAAAGACATCAAAATCTAACATAAATACAAGAAAAGGAACAAGACGTGACATGCCCGACCCCACGACAGCATCTTCCCAAGCAAAACAAGAGATCAGAAGCCTGAACACGCCTCGTGCTCAGCCAGCACGGGGGCGTGCCCAAGTGTCAGCAGAAAAGACAAAGTGGTAGAAGCTTCTATTGCCCACCACGGGGCCGTGCTCAGCGGACACGGGGCCGTGGTCAACTATAAAATTCGCACAATCCAGCAAATCTGCATAGTACAAAGATTCTTCGGCACCACGGGGTCGTGCTCAGCGGACACGGGGGCGTGGTCAACTAATAAGACAAAGTTGCATTAAATGAAGAAAGAGAAGGATGTGGACACGGGGCCGTGCCCACTGGACACGGGGCCGTGCCCGAGCTTCTGTTCAGCCTATAAATAGAAGTGCTTGGCTCAAGCTCAAACCATCCCTTGGCACACCACCTCTCTCACATTTCACCCACCACCCACCACCACCATAACACCATCATCCACCACCATCATCCATTGTCCATCGTAGAGTGTGTGAGTCGTCTCGGGATCCAAGATTGATCGTAAGAGTTCTTGACAATCAAGGCCATGTTTGCCTAAGTCTCTTACATCACTTGGTGAAGACAAAGTGTCTAGTGTAATACTTTTTATTTCTAATCTTTTCGCACTTTTTATTTGGTTTTGTATTAATGACTTTAATAACTAGTTGCTTATGTTGAAGGTGATCTTTCCTTATCGTTTGTCCGTGGTGTCTTGGCATTATTTTACTGTCTATATAAAATAAAAGATTTTCACCATTCATATATCCACGGTCTATATGGAGGTATGTTGGCTACCTGGTCGGGGGGTTAAGGGAACGGTTTGGTAAAGGTCTTGCCATTGTTCAGCGTTTAGAGGTCCTGCAATGGACCTGGGTCAAATTTAGTAGGACCTCCTTCAATACTTAACGGTATTGGATGGCGGGGGTCCAAACTCTTTGATCCCCTCATAAGTTAACTACTATAATACTATAACCCGGCTATTTAGGACTGTATCCCTGCTGACTCAGACTACTTAGTCGAGGGTAACGTCACCTCCAAAAGAGGGGCCTACCATAATTTGCATTAATAACTTAATTAATTATCTTCCAATAATCCACCCTTTTAAGATTGTATCCTTGCTGACTCAAACTACTGGGGTGAGGGTAACGTCACCTTCAAAAGAGGGGCCTACTACAATAACTAAGATAATCTCTTAAAATAGTGCAAAAGTGCGGAAATAATCAAAGGTTACACTAGATACGAGTCGGAACCAAGTGATTCATCTTGTCTATCTGTTTTTCTTTTTATTTTTATTTTCAGCATTTTAGTTAGTTTTTATTTTTCTTAGTTTAAAACATTTTTTCTAAACTTTTTATTTGATTAGACGTTGAGGATAACCCGGTACTAAAAGCTCTTGTGTCCTTGGACGACCTCGGTATCTTGCCAACACTATACTACGCTCACGATGGGTGCACTTGCCCATATGTGTGTTTAGTGTTAGTAACATATCGTGTTTTATAAATTTAAAACTTGGCTAAAAATAAATGTTAAAGGGGCTTAAAATATACACCTAATATATATAACACTTCACACGCATCAGAAGGATTGGTCGTAGGATGCATGGTTGGAGGCGCCACTGTCAAACATGCCAAGCGTATTGTAAGAGGAGCTTGCCACGGAAGAGTTAACTGTTGGATTGGAGGATACGGATGTTGGATGGGAGATGTGGTGATCCTGTAGGAACCGCACAAGCTTCCTGCAATCTTTGGTATCGTGACCTGTAATGTTACAAAAATAAAAAAAAAAATATTATTTCGGTTAGATCGGTAATTGGAGCCATTTTGCGGACGGTTGTTCCTTTGTCCGAAGTTGTTGTTCCAAGTGCCACGCCCATCCGGTGCTGCTCGAGAAAAAGAGGGACGTCTTTGCATGCTATTAACGGTAGTAAGTGTAGGTGCGGGTTGTGCTTCAAGGAGGGACCGTTCATGGTCAACCAGCTTCTCAAAAAGATCTGAAAAACTGATAGATGTATCCCGCATCTTCACAGCAGCAGGGACCTGCTTGTAGTCTTCCCCGAGGTGAGTGATGATGTGCACGATAAGGTCGTCTTCATCAACCGGTTTCTGGGCTAGTGCCAGTTCATCAGCGATTGATTTCATCTCACGGAGGTATTCCGCAACAGGCCGGTTGCCTTTGGTAGTTGTGGCGAGCTTAGAGCGAAGAGAGATGATACGGGAGCGAGAGACACCTGCATAAGTTTCGGTGAGGCGCTGAAAAAGTTCAAGAGAATTGATTTTTTACATCCAGGAATGGAGATTAAATATACAGAGGTACAACCTAAATCAAGGTAATAATCAAGAAAAATAAATATATGATATGTAACTGATTGGTGTTGGCTATTGGATAGGATTGACTGAATCTTGGGGCAGATTCAGTGGCTTGATTGCTTCCGTAATAGTATTAATGTTTTTTATAATATTTCCTGATAAGTTTTCATCAATATATAGTGCCTAATCTCACACCTCAATTTCAGTTTACCGTGTACGAGTTTCATGCTTAGAACTTTTTCGAACCATATTCGTACAAGACGAAATACATAAAGATGGCGACAAAAATAATCAATATAACATGATAAAACGTAGCGTGGTATAGTATAATATAACATAACAAAATATAACATCATTGTAAACCCATATTCAAACCAAAACAAACCTTAAATGTGAGTAAATGAAACAACAATTTGGATTTGAGAAAGTTAACAAACCCTAAAATGTTTAATGGACAAAATTGTATAAATCCATCGAAAATGGATATGGAAAGGACAAAGGTTTCAAAATCCCATCTTCGTAGTAAATTTTAAATCCGTGAGTAGGGCTGTAAACGAACCAAACGTTCGGCGAACAGTTCGTGAACCGTTCGGCGGGAAGTTCATTTGTGTTCGTTTGTTTATTAAACAAACGAACACGAACAAGAAATTTCGTTCGTTTAATTAAATGAACAAACATGAACATAGGTCGTGTTCGTTCGTTTATGTTCGTGAACGTTCGGTAACATGTTCGTTTGTGTTCGATAGTTCATTAGTGTTTTTAGTTTTTGTATTTATTTAAATACTTCAAAATTCCGACAAATTAAATATCTAATAAGTGTCAGTGTATTATATATTCTGTTCATGAACGATTGTTTGTGTTCGTTTGTTTCCATTTGTGTTCATGAACATTAGTTTGTACTCATTTGTGTTCGTCAACGTTCGTTGCCTAAAATTAACAAACAAACACAAACGAACACGAACAAATTCATTTCCTTAACAAACGAACACAATCATAAAATCTTGTTCGATAAGTGTTTGTGAACGGTTCGCGAACACATATATTTCTTAACAAACGAACACGAACAAGGTATTGTTCGTATTCGTTCGGTTCGTTTACAGCCCTATCCGTGAGCATTAATCCAAAAGACTTTGTTAATTTGTGTTTAATCAATAGAACAAGTTTTATATACCTTTAAGTGGGTGCAAAAAATCGAAGTAATCGACCAATAATCGAATTAACCGATTAAACCTAACTAAATCAAAAACCGATGGGCCGGTTAATTGTTTTACTGAAAAACGAAAGTAGTGGGTCAATTATGGTTATTAATGTATCTACACCCACCATAACCGAAACGAACCAACATGTAGTAAAATTCTTTGTCGGATTTTAGATTTTTCACCATTTTTTCAATATATAATGTTTTTCGTTGAACTTTTGTTTGAATTTATGAGTTATAACTTATATCATATCATTTTGGTTGAACGTGTGTTTGAATTTGTGTATTATATCACATTGTTTTGTTTGAATGTTCAGTAATTATCATGACTAATCTTATAGATAATTTGTATTTTTTTAAAGAGTTAAATGTCATTTTAGTCTCTGTGGTTTGGATCATTTTATCAGTTTAGTCCAACGGTTTCATTTTTTGTCTGTGGGTCCAAAAACGTTTCACCATTGCCATTTTAGTCCACTATGTTAACTTCATCCATTTTTTTTAACAAGAAGGGCAATTTGGTCATTTTATATGTAATTATGTTAACTAGATTGACAATTCGGCCATATAAAATGACCGAACTGTCCTTCTCGTTAACAGAAATAACAGATGAAGTTAACCCAGTTGGCTAAAATGACAATGGTAAATCGTTTTTGAACCCACAGACGAAAAATAAAACATTTGGACTAAACTGACAAAATGTTTCACACCACATGGACTGAAATGGCATTTAACTCTTTTTTAAATGTTAAGTAGATGTCAAATGTGTAAGTGTAATATCACTACGTCAATGAGCCCAAGGCTAAAATGGACAATTATAATGTTTTGAATTATTTAGCTAGGTTCAAATTTACGGTTAATTAATCTATAATCGGTCCGTTATAATCTTTAAAACAGATTAACTTATACCATCGTAACCAATTAGTTATATTTATGATTATCCATTAATTGACATCTCGATTATCGTTATGTTTGGGCCTAAACCATGTACACCCTATGAAATACATAAGTTTAAGAAAGACAAACATCATTGTTTCTGAATACAATAATGGCTCGACATTCTTAATAACTTTAATTAATGGAATTTCTGTTTAATTGTACGATAATTCAGACATTTTTATTAAAAAAAACTAGTGAAATAATATTTAAATTAGAGTGGGAGGGAAGTAATGAGAACAGATGAGCACAAACAATACCCCACAGGTTTTCCAATCTAAGAAGCAAAAGAACATACTTCGTGCTTATCGCCATGATTTCTGCTAAGTGTAGTTGAACAGTCAAAATCATTACCATACATGCCAAGTTGCCAACCACAATACAACATACACACATATATAAATTTTATTCTTATCATATTATTTGTTTCTTAAATAATAAGAACACAAGCTCATGTCTTTATATAGCCAGTGGATTTTAAGAGTGGGATGAGGCTTCGAGACCAATAGGTCTTGGGTTCGATTCTCACAAGTGGGTTTTTTTCTCATATTTGGAAATGGATTGGATATGATTGGGTGATTCCGCTCGTGGCACGATGATACTTCAGTGATTTGTCAGTGATCCAAATTTGTCGTTAAAAAAAATATAATAAGAACACAACTATCAAAATGCGAATAATAATAATAAGAATGTCCTATTGGCAATATGGTCGGTCACGTTACTTGCAATTATGAACTCATAACCCAAACGCCAAAAAGTCTTTTAACGCGGTATTAAAGTAAATCTGTTGTTTGTAAATCAAAGTTACAAGACATAATATTTAAATTTTAAAATATAAATTTGACATTAAAAATTTACTAATTCAATACTAATTAAGTTTCTCAAAGTGTTTCATTTAGTGACTTAAAATGGAATATCTATAAATCTTGATTTATTATTACTAAGTGACTATTATTATTTTTAGTTTCACTTAAATTGAACAATTATGAAAAGTAATTATTATTTAGTGAATATTTTTCACTATTAACTTCTATCCTATTACAAGTTAAAGTGGGAAAAATATATATCTCTAAATAGTAAACAAGATTCATATATATTTCATTTAAATCAGTTATTTTTTTTTTCTAAATCGACGTTTATTAAAAAAAATAAACATCGTAACACATATTAAAAGATGAGTGATTTTTTTTCATACAAACAAGTTTAATTAAACTCTAATAAAACATTGAGAAAACTTGGCTACTATTAGATGAACTTAAAAGGATTGCCAAGGCTCAAAACACCTTCAATGTGGTGCCTATGGATGAACACATCGTTGATACTTGTTTTCCGTTGCGCCTTAATGCCGATGACAAAACAATTCCGTCCTCACAAAGGACTAAGAATAAACTTTCGTGAATCTAACACTCGCTACTCACTCATAGTGACGGATCCAAAATTTTTATGGGAGGCTTAACCAAACTTTTATAGGGAGTATCGGGATTTTAACGTATAAATAACACTAAAATTACGAGAGGCTTAACCAAACTATTATAGGGAGAATCAGGATTTTAACGTATAAATAACACTAAAAAATGCTTTTTCATGGGGCGGTTGCCTTCCGTGGTTATTGGTTTCTTACTAGGTCCGCCCCTGCTCTGGTATTAGCTTCTTCAAGAATTATCACCATCCGACTTTTTTTTAACCATAAGACCATGCGTAGTGGAAGAAACCTCATTCTTCGGCGTTTTGCGCCATGTGACTGTTCAGTCGGCAAGGGGGTTTTATGGGGCGTTTTTCTAAAAAATGGGTGTAGTGAGGATGTGGTCATTATGTTAAAAGGAAGAATGCATGTGATTGGGCAAGAAAACAAGAAAGCATGTGATTGGCTACAGAATTGGAAATTGGGCGTTGAATTAAGAACGTTGCAGCCTAAAATCATCAAAAAAACGCCCATGGGGCGGAAGCAAGGGCATTTGGAGGCGTTTATTTGTAAAAAAAGCCCCAAAAATGGCACCAGTAAGAGTGGTCTAATCAATCTATTGTGAACTATTTACAAACTTGAAGGACAATTGAAGCTCCCTTGCTCAGTTCTATTATAAATTATAAATAAGCAACATTTTGTTGCTTTAGGTTGTTGTACTATATGCATAGGGAGCCTTTCAAAAAAGTTTTTGTTTTTCATTTTTCATTAAAGTTTTTATCTTTTCATTTTAACCTTATTAATTTTTTACTTTTAACCTAAAGTTTTTCATGTTTTACAATTTAACCCAAACACTTTTTTATTTTCAACTTCGGTCCCCTATAATTTTCATCTTTCGTAAGTTTTACGTTTCGTTCAAAGTTTTACAAGTCAATACGCCGCAACGTGTGTATGTGGTTCAACGTTTTTTTTGTTGTATGTTTTCCCGTTTGACATGCCAGTCGCCTTTTTACAAGTTCGTTCCAATGCGCGGGTCCTAAATTGACTTAGTTTCTTATTTCTACGTTTTACGTTTCGGTCTAATTTCTTCGCATTAACACGTCTCAACGGGTGCGTGATTCAACGATTTTACGTCTGTTTTTCGGTCGGCCTTATTTTTTCTTTTTCATTTATTTTGTTTTACGAGCTCTTCTGTTGTTGGTGGTGTGTCATTGGGGCTACTTGGCACGATTTTACAAACGTTTTTAACCTATTAAATTTTTTACTAAAAATTATTTTTTTCTGTTTTACCCCTATGCCGTCTTTACTTAAAATAAACTATTTTTATGTGCATATTGTTAGTTATGTTTCGGTATGAATTCGATTTGCTCTATTTGACGTAAACTTTTTCTGGAAACGAGTTAGATCAAATATAATATGTTTTTGTTTAAAAAACCATTCTTTATGTGCTCACTTCTATGTACGTTTCGGTATAAATTCGAGATGGTGTATGTTTCAACGTAAACTTTTTTGGGAAATGAGTGAGGTCAAATATAATATGTTTCCGTGTTTATTTTATGAATGTTCGTTAATTTTGTTTCAAACCGAGTGGAGTCAAATTGTGGTTTTTTTCCCCTTTTTTCAAAAGTTCTAATTAATCTCTTTTGATTATACGCAGTGGCGAAGCTTGAATTTTTCGGCCAAGGGGGCGAAAACGTATATACCCAAAAATTTCTATAGAACCGGGGGGCGAAAACGTATATACCCACAAATTTCTATGCGAAAACTATATATATAACACTACTGAGCGAAAAATTCGGGGGGGCGGGCGCCCCCTCCCCGCCCCTCTTATCCTTCGCCCCTGATTATACGTGACAACTTTTCCGTTATACCCTAATCCATTCGATGTTTACGATGTCCCCGCGCCGCAACGCGCGCGGGTGTTATTCCTAGTTAATTGTTAATTTGTTATCATCATGTTTCGTTTCATTATATAAAGTTTTTTGTTACGTATAAAACTAAAAGATACAAAGATTTTTAAAGTTTATCTCAACATCTGCTAATGTATAAATGAGTTATTTTAGCTTGAAAAAATGTTCTATAAGAATATGGGGTATGTGGCGGGGTTGGGGCGTGGGTTGGAGAGAAATGCCCAAGTCACCACCTCGGGTGAGCTTGGGTTTGGGCGGGGCCGCATTGGCGTGGGATTCAGCCCGGGCGTTGAGCGGGGCTACCCAAATGACATGGTTCAACCCGAACCGGACCCCTTTTTTCCGGGTCGGGTCAGTAATTGCTACCCCAAATTATTATAGAATTATTTTTTTTTTTTTTTTTGACAAAAGAAAATTTTTAAATTTATCATTATAACTTAAAGGGTTATAAAGGGTGTTCAGATGTATTTTCTAATTATTGAAATGAAAATAATTACACAGAAAACATCTAAACACCTCCCCCTCCCCCCTCAGATCTAATACACAAAATTTCTATTATTTTATTGCATATCCACATTGATGATACTAAGATCAAATAAATTGAAAAAAAAATTAAAAAAAAATATCCAGAAAAAAAGAAAAAAGCATTACCCTTTTCAAGAACTAGTTACTGCATGCTCACTCTTTCATGTCAAATTTTACTTACTGTTTTGATGGTGAAGAAGCCAATGGAATCACCTTTGAAACAGTTGAAATTTGATGATTTTGTTGAGTCACCTCAACTTTTGCACCCTCTAATTCCTTCAATCTCCTCAAAAGCTTCTCCTCTGCATCTCTCAAGAACTTAAATGTTGGAGGTGGTGAAGATTTCAAACTTCTTACATCACTTTCAAACAAAGGATTTATGTTCAGTCCATGCTGATTATTAAAGTGAAAACTTTCAAATTCTTGAAATTGTGACCCCTTTATTGGTGGTGAAGCTTGAGGGGTATCAAACTGCACAAGAAGATCACTCAAACTTCTTGTTCTTGAACCTTTTCTACTCCTTTCTGACTCCAAATCCTCTTTGGTTTCTTCATTAATAGTGGTCAAGAACCTTGGTGGGCCATGGAGATTATGCAACCTCATGAGTTCAAGATCCAAACTTTCTTCTTCAGAATCATTAAAAACCTGATCTTGCACAATACCCATCTCTAAATCTTGATAATTTTCATGGGTTTTTGTGGGTTTTGAAGAATTTGGTATTTTCCAACAAGAAAGATGAGTAGGGGTATAATTGGAAGAACAAGAAGATAAAGATGATTTTTTGTTTTCAGTTTCAATATCAATTCTTCTGTTCTTCCACCATAAAAGATAATAAACCTCTGCAACACAACCCAAAACAACACACCCACATACAAACCCCAAACCAATTTCTAAACCACTAAAAGTTGCCATTTTTGCCCTTTGAGATATTAAACATCAAAGCCCCCCAAAAAGATTGTATTTTTATATAATCTTTTGAATCTTTTTTGAGTTTGTAAAGCTAAATTTGACAAGTAAACTCCATGGGGATGAGTTGAGACACAAAAGGTTGAATCTTTTCTAGAATTGAGTTGTGTAAATTTTGGAATTGGAATGGAAGATTCTTGCTCTAAAATAATTGAGAATAAACCCTTTAATAAAATCAATATTTTGAAAATTTTTAATGACAAATTTTAAAAAAAAATTAATTACTTCACAAAAGCCAAGAAGGATGATGGGTTCTCACATGCAGAGTGTGTGCCTAAAACCATGAGCCTGAATATTTACCAGAGCTGAAAGAGTTTAATCCAGGGTAGTGAAGATGTATCAGCTTGTACATTATGTAGAAGAAGTTGTATGTTGTTCTGAGTGGCAGGATTTTTGATCTGGAGAGAGGATGCCAGATTGTAATAATAAAGAGATATTTGTCTGCAATTAAGTATTTATTGTCGTTTTGTTAAAATATTTGAAAGAAATCAAATAATTAATGAAGAAAGAAAAACACAACTCATCTGCAATAAATAACAGTTTCAACGAGGAATTGGACAAATTCTAAACGAGGACGACATGTTCTTTCAAATGAATCTGAAAAAGTTTTTCTTACTAGTTTCTATCCGAGTAACAGTCAGGTGGAGTGGATGGAGACAAAAGTTAAATCTAAATTCTAGACACTTTACATGTTATAGTGATGTTTTTATAACCGGAACGGATGATTGATTGAAGTGTTAAAATGAAAACGGGTGAATCAAACACTTCAACTTGAAACGGGTGAGTCGGTTGAACATAGTAATTTTATAGAAGTTATATGCGCGTGTGCATATGGTTGAGTTAATGTAGATAGCGTTTCTTAGCGTTCAAAGGTGCTACCAGGGTGCGGCATGTGATTTTAGGCAAGGGTGTATGTGTGTCTAAGCCATAATTACGCACACAATTGAATAATTAAGCAACATATAAATATTCACGCAATATATATATCAATAATTACGCTACCAATGTCTATTATTATGCACGTTGCCACACAATACATCGACGTTATTAAAAACATTTTTATATAATAATAATAATAATAATAATAATAATAATAATAATAATAATAATATACTCATATTGAAGATAAATAATTTCTTTATTTTATGGTAGTCTTAAAAATTAGAACAAAATAAAGTGATATTAATTCAAAGAGTAGATTAATCTTTTTGCCCTTGTGATTTAATGAATTTAACTCTCTGTCTAAAAATATTTTTTTTTTTGACATATCAGACCTTAACGTTGCATTTTGTAATGGTTTTGGCACCTAACACTAATTTTGTTACTTTTGTGCAGTTAAGACTAAAGGTATTTTGATCCTTTTACACATTAGGGGCGCTTTATGTAAATTACAAAGTTCTTTTCATATTAAAGAGGCTTTTATGATATTATTTAAGTTTTTATATTATTTTGTTGTTTTTACGACTATTATTTAATAAAATACGTTTTAAATATACATATTTGTTTTTTTTTTCATAAATGTTATCTTTAAATTCATTTGTTTTTAAAACCGTTCATCTTTTTTAAAATTGTTCATTTTTAAACAGTTTATTTTTTTAAACAATTTATTTTTTTAAGTCATTCATTTTTAAAATCGTTTATTTTTAAAGTGAGCCTTTTAGAACATTTTTTTGTAAATATTATTTTTTAAACTTTGTATTCTATCATTTATTTATAGCTATTAGGGAACAAAACTTCAAAAAATGAAGGATTTAAAAAAAAAACGAAAGAATTAAAAAAACCAATGATTCTAAAAATCAAAGGAATGTAAAAACAAACGATTTTAAACAATGAGCGGTTTAAAAAAGGAAGATATTAAAAACGATGTTTATAAAAAAACAAATAGTTTAAAATGT
Source organism: Helianthus tuberosus (assembly GCA_030545235.1). Classification (NCBI taxonomy): domain Eukaryota; kingdom Viridiplantae; phylum Streptophyta; class Magnoliopsida; order Asterales; family Asteraceae; genus Helianthus; species Helianthus tuberosus. The sequence continues at coordinate 150,113,174 of CM060353.1, forward strand.
TAAGTTAACAAATGTAAGGTTTTAAAAAGCGGGCAAATTTAATAAACAAAAGGTTAAAAAATGAACAATTTTTAAACAAACTAATGGTCCAAAGAAATAGAAGATTTGAAAAACAATGAACGTTCGTTTTATGAGAATTTTTATCAAACATTTTAGAAAAATGAACAATCTTTATCAAACATTTTAAGAGAATTTTAATTTTTTTTCAAATCATGCATTTCATTGGAACGTTCGTTTGTTCAAAATCCGTTTATTTTTTAAACCTTTTGAAAATTGAAATCGTTCGCTTTTTAAAACCTTACATTAACATAAATTTTTAACACCTTTTATTTTATTTTTATTTTTTTAGGTTGTTCGTTCGTTTCAAATTGTTCGTTTTTATATTCCTTCGATTTTTAAAATCGTTCATTTTTTAAGTTCTTTTTTCCTAACAGCTATATATAATACAAAGTTTAAAAAACGAAGTATTTTAAAAAAAGAACTATTTTAAAAATGCACGATTTAAAAAAAAATGGTTTGTTTAGAAAAAGTTTAATAAACAAACAATTTTTAAAAAGAATGGTAAAAATGAACTGTTTAAAAAATAAATGATTTTAAAAGGACTAATTCAAAAAATATAAGATTTAAAATGAATGATTTTAAAAGAAATGGACGGTTTTAAAAAAGGTTTAAAAAACAAATGAATTTAAAAACAATGGTTATAAAAAACGCATTTGTATATATAAAACGTATTTTATTATACTAGTAGGATGTCCGCACGATGCCGTCGCGGCAACAATTTACAACGCGGTATTCTTTTAATGTGAGTTTATCAATCTTGTTAGGTTTTTTATTCGTAGCATCGCTGTGTGGTCTATGCCATGAGCCTTACAGACCTTTAAAAATAACAAACGCACTATTAAGAAAATATCAGTCACAAACATAGTAATTTAAAAATAAAAATCCGAACATAAAAATGGGAAACTATCAATCATAAATATAGTAATTTAAAAATAAAAATTTGCATGTCAACTACTTGCATTGTGATGATTTTTTTTTTTTTTTTTTTTTTTTGACATAAACACGTCTCCATTATCTCATCTATAAGGAAAGCTGGAAGTAGTGGAGTCATGAAACGTAACCAAATTGGCAGAGACACTAGCATGGGAAGCAGATACATGGCCGCGAGAATAGGCACTAAACACAGAGGGAGTCGATATGGAAAAAAATGAACGATCTCCAATCGACCATGAATGTACTGTTACACCAACACTTATTGCCGAGACACCCTACGACCCTCCGTATGTCCCTCATTCACCTGAAACCCCTCACCCTACTTAGCTTTCTCTTTCTTTTTTATATTTCGTATAAAGTTATCTTACATTTGAATTTATTTTAGCTTGAACTTTTTTAGTTTAGGCCGTTCTTTTAATTATTTGTAAGTTCTGTAATATGTAACTTCTTAAATATTACAGATAAATTTTATTTTAAAGAAAACTTATATATTAATCTTTGAAGAAAGTGCATGACGAATCATCAAGGGGAATTTTGTTGGTTAAAGTTCAAAAAGCATGTCGGTGATCGGTCACTAACCCTTAGATGCTATGTATACTAGATGGGCCGTTGATAATTAATGAGCTTATCTCATGGAGTAAAAAATCAAAAAACAAGTTGATGTTGTTCAAAGTCGATTTTGAAAAGGTCTTCGATTCTATCAGCTGGAGTTTCCTGGATTCTACAATGTCACAAATGGGGTTCCCGGCTTTATGGCGAAAATGGATTATGGGTATATTGTCTTCCGCGAGGTCCTCGGTACTAGTTAATGGTTCCCCTTCATTAGAATTCAAGATTGAGCGTGGTGTACGCCAAGGAGATCCATTATCTCCTCTACTCTTCATTCTTGCTATGGAAGCGTTACATGTGGCTACGGTCACAGCAATCGATAAAGGGATCTTCAAGGGGTGTAAAATGCCAAACAATGGTCCTACTATCTCCCACCTAATGTACGCGGATGATGTGTTATTTGTGGGAGAATGGTCGGAACCAAACATCAAAAACCTTTCAAGATTATTGAGATGTTTTAACCTTTCTTCGGGACTTAAGGTTAATTTTAACAAAAGTCAGCTATTCGGCATTGGAGTAAATATGGGTGAGGTTGTACAAAAGGCCTCTATTCTAAATTGCAAGACGGGCATGCTTCCTTTTGTTTACCTAGGTCTTCCGGTTGGCTCGAACATGGGATTGATCAAAAACTGGAAACCGATAATTGATAGGTTTGAGGAGAAACTCACCTTATGGAAAGCTCGTACACTTTCATTCGGCGGTAGAGTCACACTCATTGAAGCGGTTCTAGGTAACCTTCCCACGTACTATCTTTCACTTTTTTGTGCACCGATTCAAGTACTGAAACATCTTGAAAGGATTAGGCGCAAATTCTTGTGGGGGGGGTTGTACGGAAAAAAATAAAGTTAGCTGGGTTCCATGGTACAAAGTGGTAGCACCAAAAAACAACGGGGGATTGGGTATTGGTAGTTTGGCCTCAACAAACAAAGCTTTAATGATCAAGTGGGCTGTGCGATTCAAGAATGAGCCAGACTCTTTGTGGGCAAGAGTGATCGCTGCCATTCACGGAGGTAGTAGGTGCCTATCATATATTCCATTGAAAAATTCCATTGGAGGGGTATGGAAGGCTATAGTAAATATGGGTCGTATGTCTCAAAACCAGTCAATAAATGTACAAGAAAGACTTACTCCGATTATCGGCAACGGTGACAAGACTCTCTTCTGGTTGGATAATTGGGTGGGTGGCGGTCCACTTAGTACAAGATACCCCAATATCTTTGCACAGGAATCTGACAAAAGATGCAAAGTTTCGGAACGATACAATTTAACTCAAAATGGAACCGAATGGAACTGGGGCAGCGACAATGCACTTACGGGAGAAGAGCAACTAGTGAAATGGGCTGAATGTATTACAGAACTCAACAAGGTAACTATTCATCAGAAATCGGATGTTTGGCTGTGGAGATCGGGATCAAAGGTGGATGTCTTTCTGGTGAGTTCGGTAAGGGAGGAGCTTGATCAAATCGACACTCTAAAAGAAACCAAGGTACTCAGATGGTTACATTGGATTCCTAAGAAGGTCAATTGCTTTATGTGGCGTGTGGTACTGGACAGAATTGCGACAAGGGATGCACTTCACAATCGGCATATTCAGCTACCTTCTACAAACTGTGTCCTATGCAACAGTTCGCGGGAATCGGTGGATCATCTCCTGATAACATGCGAATCGACCCAACTGGTATGGACCATGATCTTCCAATGGCTGAAAATACCTCTGCCTAATTACATTTTGAGTGCCGTACAACTGCTGGAAGTTATTCATTCACATTCATGCTCAAAAAACAAAAAGAGGGCTGCATACGCAGTAGCGGCGGCCACATGTTGGTGTATTTGGTTAATGAGAAATGATTTGATTTTCAAACTAAAGCCATTCTCCATGACAAAGCTGATTGGAGATATCAAGGCTACTTCGCACTCTTGGATTAAGAATCGGGCTGGCCTATCGGAGATTAACTGGGAGAAATGGAGGAGTTTTACTTTGTAATTTGTTTCATGTATTAATCTCTTCCTTTTCTTGTTTGTACTGTTTGCTTGAGCACCTTGCTTGAGTTTTTTAATATAACCGCCTTTTTCAAAAAAAAAAAAAGTATTTACACATAAATTAAATTTAGATTGCCCAATGGTTTGATCTGGTAACAAGTTAATCTGGGGCCCACATTTATACAAACAAGTTTGGACATATTTAAGTCAAGCTTAATTGTTAAGCTAGGTTGGTAACATGCCAAAAAAGAGGATCAGCTTAGGCTTTGGGGTGTACTTAACTTAATTGGTGTTAAAGATGACATGACAAGCCAACATGTCTTTCAAACCACACCCTCTTCATTTTAAGGGGTGTTAGAACCTCACTTGGTTAACATGTTAACATAGGTAAAAATGAATAAGAAATTAATGTCATTTATTATAATTGTTTATTTTAGCTAAGAAGTTAATGAAATGGTATTATTATTATTTATTTTGTAATTAATTTAAATATTTAATATTAAAATAATTAAAAAATGGTGGGTGAGGTAGAGTTAACAAGGTTAAACCATTTCCTTAGGATGAGATGGAGTAAAAGGGGAACAAACGGGTGATGTGACACTTATATGAAGTTAAGAATGGTTAAAGTATACATCATGGCCTTAATATGGTTCATATTCTTACTAATCAAAATATTAGATATTTAATACATCTAATTAACTTGAGAGTTTAATTTTTTTTCAACTCGTTTGAATATTAATGTACTATTTTGTAACTAAAAATTTTGTTATAATTTAATTAACACAATTTTAAAATTGTTTATAAATAAAAATACTATAATCAAATCGTTGTTAATATCTTTAAAGGAGCATTGTTATCAACACGATCAAGATGACATCCTTCCAACTCTCCACTTAGACCAACCGTAGTCGGCTGTGATCCGGCGTGATTCTCCCTCAAACACGCCCAAAAACGCTCCCCCACCCCTCATTTTCATTTTAAACACTTTGGGTGCAATATGTACATTACACGCAACACTTGAGACTTGTTTATTCAATCACCCTCTATCCACATTTAAACATGAAAACATGTAATACTTGTTAATCTCATATGTTATGTATACATTCGTGTCTATATGCTCATTAACTTTGATAGCCTACCTTAACAATTATAGCGCTATAGGATTAACGCAACGCCCTTGATTCCTGGGGTATTGTTAAGTAAAACATGTTACACCATCTTCGTCTCGACGATGTTGGGTAATCAAGATTGCGTTAGAAACTTGGGTTTGACATATAGTTTGCACTAGTTCAACATATTAGTAACTTGTATGTGTTATTCATGTTGGATATGAGCACGTTTAAACATTTTATTATTATGCTATGTATCAAACTTGTATACTCGCCAACATTTTGTTGATCATTATTTTAATACAAGTTGCAGGTTGATTAGACGAAGTGGTGAAGAAATCAAGTTAGGATGGACATAGAAACTCGCTTTAATAATAAACAATTATCATGTTTTGCTACAATTTGTCCTTGTTTGGAACAATGTATTCGCTTTAGTCATTTATGAAATTTTGATTAAATTATATTGTCACAATTAGTATTATGATGCTTTAAGCGATTTGTTTTCATCTAACTCCGATGTTTCAGCCATCGGTTGGGGTGACTTAACACTAATTATGTTACTTTTGTGCAGTTAGGTCTAAAGGTATTTTGGTCATTTTACACATTAGGGGCGCTTTATGTAAATTACAAAGTTCTTTTCATATTAAAGAGGCTATTATGATATTATTTAAGTTTTTATATTATTTTGTTATTTTCACTACTATTATTTAATAAAATACATTTTAAATATACAAATTTGTTTTTTTTTTCATAAACGTTGTCTTTAAATTCATTTGTTTTTAAAATCGTTCATCTTTTTTAAAATTGTTCATTTTTAAATTGTTTATTTTTTTAAACAATTTATTTTTTTAAGTCATTCCATTTTAAAATCGTTTATTTTTAAACTGAGACTTTTAAAACCGTTTTTTGTAAATGTTCATTTTTTAAACTTTGTATTCTATAATTTATTTATAGTTGTTAGGGAACAAAACTTCAAAAAATGAAGGATTTCAAAAAATCGAAGGAATTAAAAAACGAATGATTCTAAAAATCAAAGAAATTTAAAAACAAACGATTTTACGCAATGAGCAGTTTAAAAAAGGAAGATATTAAAAACGATGTTCATATAAAAAAAGTAGTTTAAAATGTTAAGTTAACAAATGTAAGGTTTTAAAAAGCGGGCGAATTTAATAAACAAAAGGTTAAAAATGAACAATTTTTAAACAAACTAATTGTCTAAAGAAATAGAAGATCTGAAAAAGATGAGCTTTCATTTTATGAGATTTTTTATCAAACATTTTAGAAAAATGAACAATCTTTATCAAACATTTTATGAGAATTTTAATTTTTTTTTCAAATCATCCATTTCATTGGAACGTTCGTTTATTCAGAATCCGTTTATTTTTTAAACCATTTGTTAACTGAAATCGTTCGCTTTTTAAAACCTTACATTAACTTAAATTTTTAACACCTTTTATTTTTTTATTTTTAGATTGTTCGTTCGTTTAAAATTGTTCGTTTTATATTCCTTTGATTTTTAAAATCATTCATTTTTTGAAGTTCTTTTTTCCTAACGGCTATAAGTAAATTATAGAATACAAAGTTTAAAAAACAAAGTATTTTAAAAAAGAACTATTTTAAAAATGTACGGTTTAAAAAAATGATTTGTTTAGAAAAAGTTTAATAAACAAACAATTTTAAAAAGAATGGTAAAAATGAATTATTTAAAAAATAAACGATTTTAAAAGGACGATTTTAAAAAATAAACGATTTAAAATGAACGATTTTAAAAGAAATGGACGGTTTAAAAAACAAATGAATTTAAAAACAACGGTTATAAAAACACATTTGTATATTTAAAACGTATTTTATTATATAATAATCGTGAAAATAACAAAATAATTTAAAAACTAAAATAATTACATAAATAATCTCTTTAGTAATAAAAGAACTTTGTAATTTCGTAAAGAACCCCTAATGTGTAAAAGGACAAAATACCCTTTAGATTTAACTAGACAAAGTAACAAAGTTAGTGTTAAGGGTCAAACCATTACAAAATGCAACTTTATGATCTGATATGTCAAAAGATTTCTTTTTAGGCTCAAAAGGTTAAACTCACTAAACCATAAGGATCAAAATCGTAATTTACTCTAATTCAAAATATCATGAAACTAGATAAAAGCCAACAATTTTAAATTTTAACACTTTTGCCCCTCCTAGTCATTTAAATTTGTTTATTTTGTACATGTGGCAACCTAAATCATCTCAACCATTCGAGTGGTTTTAATCATTGATCCAAATCACTTCATTCATCGTGTATGATAAAAACACTTTGTACTGATATTATAGAAATTGTGAGGGTGTAAGTCTCGTGGCTGTTAAAAAACGTGTAATTTAAGAGTAAAGTTAGAGGGCGTGTGAGTTGTCATTCAAAAATATACATCATCATTGTTAGGGGAGGATTTTCCAATGATCAGTGATCCTCATTTACTGTTGGGTTTAGTGATCCTCAATTCTGTCTGAATTAATGATCCTCAGAAAGTATTGTAGGATCTGGATCATAGATCATCATAAGGATCCTTATACTAACGATTGTCTACTTTGAATATGAAGTTGTTTTGCAGGAGTACGAGCTTGGAATTGGTCTTGGCGATATTCCTGGAGCATATTCCATACTTATTCCGCACGTGTTTAACTGAAGTGGACGTTATGGAGTTCGTGGAGGACTTGCATGAAATGCGGACAGTTTGTTAGCTTAAATATTTTCCATTTTTAAAAGGGATAGCGAGCTAAATAGAAACACTTGGCTATTTTTAGCTTAACTCACACACTCGCAACTGCTCTCACCAGCTTTTGACAATTCACTTGGCGATTACACACTTTTTTGCACATTACACTATAGTGATCCTTGTAATTAGCTCGCTATCATCCGAAGTTGTAATACATTTCTTGTTTAATCTGAGTTGGTGATCGGTAGTTTCCATCACCAGAGGATTTTTATGCCGGAGATCATTCATTGATCAAGGGCTTTTTCCTCGTATAAATCTTTGTGTCACTTATTCATTTCATTTCTGAGTGATCCTTAGTGTTGTTCATTGATTCAAGCATCATACCTCACAACAGAAAGTTTGGTTGCATTATCATTGCTTGATTTTTGACCAAAACAGTTTGGCGCCCACCGTGGGGCAATTGGTGCTTCATTCCTAAGAAGATTCATACTTTTGTGGTCATTTCGGTCCATTACAACCAAGCAAATGGCTTCCTCAACAAAGAATACATCAAGTTCTATGCCGGCAATTAGTTCTTCACAAGGCGTTCCACCTTTGCCTCCACCACCTTCTGGATCCCAGAAGAATGCTGAGAATGCCGCGAAGAGACAAACCCCCATTTTCACAAAACCACCAACTTCTTCTGTTTCCTCTAATCCTACCACTAATGACCTTTTTACTCTGATTTTGCAAATGAGAGATCGCATGCAAGAGCAGGACAAAACCAATGAAAGGATTCTTCAGGAGATTGGTGATATTAAGAAACAGAAGAAATCAGTGGAGGATCACTCTCCTCTGATACCAAGGTCATTGGATTTCGATACTCCAGTTGTGACTACCTTACAATCGGCAGTTCCGGGCATCCAGTATCAAAGTGGTCCATCAGAAAGGCGTTATGGAACAGCAACTATGAGTCAGGCATTTGACTCTCACTTCCAGCCTCAAGGATCCTCTTCTCAACCATCGGGATCCTCTTTTCAGCATCAAGGATACTTCACGTCAGGAGGATATTTGGGAATGCATGCAGTTCAAGGATCCTCCCAGGGTCAAGGATCCTCCCAGGTTCAAGGATCCTCTACGACTCCAGGATCCTCCCAGGTCCAAGGATCCTCCATGGCTCAAGGATCCTTCCAGCTTCAAGGATCCTCTATGATTCCAGGATCCTCCCAGTTTCTAGGATCCTCTATGCCCCAAGGATCCTTTCAAGTTCAAGGATCATCTCAGCTTCAAGGATACAACATCTTTCAGGATCAGGGATTCTTAAGAAGTATGCAACCCCCGAGCACCGATGTTCATCAAGGAGACTTCATACCAATGCAGACCATTGCTTCATCTGGTCCTTCGATCATACTAGAATCCCGTCAATATGGATTCACATCCGCAATTCCAAACATGAATCCTCCGGGAGGTAACACTTTTAATAATTCATATAACACTAACCATGGCTCAATGCAGGATACAGGTATCAATCAAGCTAGGCTAGGGAATTACAGAAACTTAAGGATATGATATCCAGTGTACCAGGAGTGGTTAAACCCATTCCTAAAATTGCAGATGGTAGCCATAGGATATCTCGTTTTGCACCACCCTTATGTGATGCTAAGATACCCAAAAGGTTCCAGATACCATTTATGAAGCTGTATAATGGTTTAACAGATCCAGAAGAGCATGTAGCTCAGTATAGGGAGAGGATGGAGATCAATCCAATTCCTGAGAGGTTAAAGAAAACATGTCTATGCAAGGGATTTGGATCCACACTCACAGGATCTGCTCTTAAATGGCTGCTAAGTCTTCCACCTTACTCTATTACTTCATTTGCTAATCTAGTTAATTTGTTTAATAGTCAATTCTCTTGTAGTAGAAAATTTGAACGATTAACTAGTGATCTATATAGGGTAACACAAGGTCAAAATGAATCACTTAGAGATTATATCACTAAGTTTAGTAAAGAATCCTTAGATATACCTAATTTGGATATTGCTACGGCTGTAGAAGCCTTTAAAATGGGATTGCTTAGAGATTCATTATTCTATGATGATCTTGTTATGACACCTTGCAGGAATCTTGATGAAGTAAGAACCAGGGCCCTTAGGTTCATCCGCCTAGAGGATGACAAAAGGATCCAGGATAGATTGACAGGATCCTCAAAACAGGAGAAACAAGGATCCTACTTCAGGAACAACAAATCGAAGTCCTACAACAAGTCTGATAACCAGAACGTGCATGCGGTGGAACAAGAAGAGGATGATGAGGATTATCCTCCTATTTCTGAATACTGTTTTTCTGTTGATAACAATGAATTAATCCTTGCAATGCAGAATCTAGGTGAGTGTTAGTACATTTATGTCTATCGCCTTCATCAATCCGAGCTGTAGCGAGAAACAGAAGAAAACAAGTCGTTATGTTGTAATTAGTAGACAAAAGGCAAGGTGGCAATATTGTAATTAATGAGAAATCTCATTAAAAGCCAAGGCCTATAAATAGGAGCTTTATGTTTAGATTAGAGACTTTTTGCTACATTTGTCATTTGGAGCTTTCTAGATCTAGAGAGAGAATCTAGAGAGAGAGTGATTCAAGGTGCTGTACGATTTCAAATTTCTAATAGAATCACGTTTATATTACATCGTGTGTGTTAGGTCGCGTTCGTGTACGGATTCCGCACGTCATACGTTCATTTCGCAATTGTTTCGGAGTCAAAACCGGTCCTACAAGTGGTATCAGAGCAGGAGCTCGATTGCACTGATCTATCACACATTTACGCGCAGAAAATCATCAGATTCAGATCCGAATTTCATCTACTTCTTCATCTTTTTCATATTTTTCACGCTCTTCACTGGTTTTTGTCAAATTGAACGGGTTTTTACGGTCCAAATCGTCTGATTTTTTGATATGTTATGCGAAAACACCTGATCTACAACCCTACCAAGTTTCAAATCCTAATTCCTAGCCGTTTAGGAGAAATCTGAGTTTTTAGGTCCGATTTCATGATTAACTGCCTTAGTTCGCTTGAATCAGTCATATTTCAGTATTTCGCTTGAAAGTAATGAATGGTTTCGCTTGAAAAGTACAATATAATCAGGTTTCGCTTGAAATATCTGTTGGTTTCGCTTGAAAAAGTACTTTAAAACTGGGTTTCGCTTGACCGAACTGTACCCTATCGCTTGAAAATCAAGTCTCTCGCTTGAACTTTTATCATATCGCTTGAAACACATGGCAATTTGAAGCGAGACACACCCTTTCGCTTGATATATTTGAGTTCGCTTGAAAATACGTGTACCGCTTGAACAATTGTTTGAGATATATCTGACTTAACATTTTATAAGGTTGTCAGGTATTGAGAAAAGAGAGCATGTGAATATGCATTGGAACTGATAATTTGCAGACTTGTGAATTCTTTGCTGATTGACTTGAACTTGTCGGACATATATTGACAAAAGAAAGTCGACCAAATAGGAATTAAGACTAAAGTGATATTAAATCTTGGCTCATGTGCACGTGGATTCATTAAATTGAGGTCCAATCAAACTATGTTGTTGGTTTAGTGGATTTATCAGCCCAAGATACAAAGAATCTGGTCAAATTTGTTGTCGGCTTAGTAGAGTGTGTTGTCGGCTTATTATATTCAAGGGTCAAAAGAATAGTGTTGTTTGTGTCAAAAGTGATCGGCCCAATCAGCATTTGTTCTAATAGTTGCGGCCCAAGTAGTTCAATTTGTTTAGAAGGTTCATTAGTCCATCTTCAAGCCCATATTACGTGGCCCACACAATCAGTTTTCATTCGATCAAGTTTTCTTCGACACGAGTCCTAGACCAATTTCGCTCTCACACTTTTACGTATACAGTTCGTTTAAACTGATTGTTTGTTTGTTTGTTTTCAGGTGATTAAAATGTGCTGATATTAGAAGAGCTAAAATTCAAGGATCACATCATGGCTGAAGAATTCTACAATACGTTTTTCAACGCATTCACATCCGAATCGTCCGAGATTACCAATGTTACACCAAAAACTATCACGAAAGCAATCAATGAGAATATCAAGCATGATAATTTCTACGGAACACACTCAAAGCCACCAACTCTGGAAAGCATTGAGGATTATACATGGTGGAAAGAACGGTTTCTTAACTGGGCGAAAGCGTATGCGCATGAAAGCTGGTTCTGTTAAGAATTTGGATACGAACGACTAAAAGATGATGAAGGCGAAGAACTTCCATTCAAGAAGTTATCAAGAGAAGATAAATCTGAGTTTGCTGCCGAACAAAGAATGATTGCTTTGATTCAGTCTGCAATCAGAAATGATATTTTTGCGTTGTTGAATCATGATGGGTCATCTAAATCAGTTTGGGAAGCTTTACGTGTTAAAGCTGAGGGGGGTAAACAGATAAAAAAGAACAAAATTGCTTTACTTAAAAAAGAATTTGATCTGTTTGATAGTCTAAAAGGAGAGACAGTGAGACAAATGATTGAGAGATTTTGTCATCTTAAAATTGAACTTGAGAGATTTGAGATAGTGAAAACAAGAGAGGAACTTATAGATAAAGTGATTGAAGCGTTACCACGAGCTGATCAGTGGCAAACGTTTGTGTTTATTTTGAAAAATGATGCTTTATATGATACAATTTCTCTTGATGCATTGTTTGAAAAGATAGAGAGTCATGATCTGGAGCTACAAAAGCAAAGCAAGATGACTGGTTCTTCACATCAACAGAATGTTGGATTGTATTACAAAGGCAGTGTACCTTCAGAGAAAGGTGTTGGTTCACCAAAGACAGCATTCAGTGGTGAGAAGATGAAAGAACCTCAAACAACTTCAACAAGTCATCATTCTGGATATCATTCATCTTCAAAATCAAATCCTGATGAAGCTGAGGAGATTCTATGCAACATTGCTCTCAAACTGAAGAATTCTCCGTCGATGAGCATAAATGCAGCTAAGCAGCAAATGAGTTTCCTTGCATCTGTTTTGGAATCGTATGAAGGTCTTGTAGCTGGAAAAATTGGAAACTCCGAATTAACCAAAGAAGACTATGACCAGATTGATCCGGAAGAGATGGAGCTCATTGACATTCGTTGGTGTTTAGCCAGTTGCATCCGAAGAGCGCAGAGGTATATGGAGATTACAGGGAAACAATCTCTTGGAGGTGCATCAACAAAGCTTGGATTCGATAAATCCAAAGTGACTTGCTTCAAATGTAAGCAGAAAGGTTATTTCAAGAGAGAATGCACTAATTCTGCAGTTGGTGGAAATGAACATCCATTCAATGATGATTACTACCGAAAGGCAATCTACCATCGAAGCAGAGAAGAGCCTAAGATGATTGAAGATAAACCTAAATCGAGAGCTTGTTTTGTAATTCAAGATGATGAAGGTTTTGATTGGTCAGAGGTATGTCCAGAAGAAGATCGTTTGGAGAATGTTCGGAAGACAGCTCATGGCAAAGCTATAACAGAGGAAAGAAAGTTTGTTTTTGTTGCTGAAATCCGTGAAGAGAACAATGAAGATAAAGATAGAGATAAAATGAAGGAGAAAACCAGAGAAGAGATTCTGGAAGAAAAGACCTACAGAGAAAGAAACATTGTGTTGAACAGAATGGATGAAATGCAAGAAGAGTATGAGAGTGCAGTGAGCAACAGAAGATGGGATAAAAAGAGAGAGTGTTACTTCAACAGAGAAGGAGAACCAGTTGTTCCAAAGAAAGACGTAATCTTTGATGATGTTCTTCTCATAATTCCTTTGAGAGCCTAATATTATAGAAATGTGATGAAAGATGACAAATATGCTAAAAAGCATGAAAAGGAAATCAGATATGCCATGACATCGTGTCTGAGAAAAAGGGATGAAGAGATAATGAAAAAGAATGTTGAAGAGATGGTGAACAATCTGAAGAAAGTTGCTGAAGAGGTTAAAGCAGAAGCTGTTGAAGTTGAAGAAGTAAAAGAACAAGTTGTTGTGAATGAAGAAGTTGAGAAAGCTGTTACTGAAGAACAGCAGATTGAAGAAGAAGTAAAGAATGAAAATTTGGAAACTGATAATGTTGGTGATGAAGTTAGTTTTGAAGAAAATCAGAATGTTGCTGAGTCGAAGCAGACAGAGGCAGCTGAAAACACCGAAGTACCAATCACTGAGGTACATTCTGATTCTGAAATCTTAAAAACGGTTGAACAGTGCAAGAAATGCATGGAACCATGCAGAGCTTGTACTGAAAAAGATGAGCAATTCAGAACAAGAGATCTTGAATTCACTAAAATTGAAAACATTTTTAAAGAAAAATGCAAAGAAATGCTAGAAAAAGAAAAAGTTTTAAAAGAAAATGATGAAAAACTTTCAGAAAAATGTAAGAAGTTAGAAAAAGAAAATGAAGTTTTGAAAGAAAATGTTTCTAAAATGACAGAAGAATGTTCACAAAAAGAAATTGCTTGTCAAGAAATGAAGAAAGAATATGACTCAATGAAATTAGCATATCATATTACGAAAGAGTCATACGAGAAAGTGAAAGATGAAATGAAATATGCTCAATCACGAATGAATTATCTTTCTGAAACAACTAAAGAACTTAAACGAATGTATTCCATAAAACAAGATGTTGTTAATTCCTATATTGAGGATGTTGCTAAGCTAAAGCGACAGATTGCTGATCTAGAACAGGACAACAACAAGTTAAAAAGTTACCACGTGTCGTCATATGTGCTTGAACGAATTTTCAATATAAAACCGGGAGATGGTGAGTCTGAGCAAAACAAGAAAGGCATTGGCTCAGAGTTTCATCAAGTTCCACCACCGGGAAAATTTGCATTTTATGATGAGGAAAAGGTCGAAAAAGCTTTCAACATGGTAGACCAATTGCCAGACAACATTGACATAACCTATTCCAAATCTGATGATTCTCATGATTCAGAGGTGGTAGGTAAAGTCGTTGAAAGTGTGTTGAAAGAAGAGTCGGTTAATACAGGTAAATCTGAATCACAAGATGAAGATGAAGGAAATCTTCATGATGGTTATCTGAAAAACACAAAATCCGAGAAAAGTTCGAATGATGATTCAAAAGGATTGGTTTATACGATGATTGGATCGGACAAATTGTTCTTAGATGTTGTATTCCCGATTCAGAATGTGATTTCAGAAAAGGTTGATAAAGTGTTCAAAATGGTTGAGATAGAGAAGTCTGAGATTTCAAAGTTTGCTGGTAAGAGTCATAGAGGTTCGTATAACAAACCTGGTTTTAAGAAGAAAAATATGAAGGCTGGGTTGGGTTATAAGAAGAAACAGAATTCGAAAAGAAATGAAACTCCGAATTTTCAGACAAAAATGAGTTTTGTTCAAGGAGACAATTTAGAAAAAGAAAAAGAACTTAAAATTGGAAAACAGTCTATTGAAGAGTTCATAGCTCAAAAGAAAAAGCAACAACGACAGGTCAAAGATGTGTCCATGAGAACATGTTTCAAATGTGATCAAAAAGGACATCTTGCACGCAAGTGTCCTAATCTGAAACCTGTGGATGCTGATAAAAAGAAGTCTGATGATATTGAGAAACAGAAACCTGAGGATGTGAAACACAGGTCAACCAAATTTGATTCAAAACAAACTTGGAGGTACAACACAAACAAGTTTGCTTCGACTCAAAATTGGAAGTCAAACCCATATAGGTTTGATTCTAGACAGACCTGGAATTCTCATACACCCAGAGTCAGAACAACTCAAAGTTGGAAAACAACAGTTGATATGACAAAACCTCAAGAGTTTTGGAAACCAAAAGTTGTTGATCAAAAACAAAATGTTCAAAAGGAGTCACATTTTTACAAACGTGGTACTCCTAAAGGTCAAACATGGAGTGTAAAGAAACATGTGATTCTTGAAAAAGATGAAAAAGTTGAAGTAAAAGTTGAAAAGATTTTTGTGAAAGATGACAAAGAGTTTCCAGCATTGAATGAAAATTACTGTGTTGAAATGTCTAAGGTCAAACAGACCTGGGCTAAATTGTTCAAGTAATCAAGTAGTCTGAATGTGCAGGTGCTCAACAAATCTGAAGATTGTGAGAATGGAAGTTGGAGCAGCCTGGCACAACGAGGAGAGGAGGCTGATGGATCCTGTGTTGGTTGAAACAGGAAGTTTATTTTCATTCTGTAAATAAATAAACAATATTTCAAAAACCCTAAAAATTGAAAAACTTGAAAAACTTGAAAAACCAAAAATATGTTTGTTTTTAATTTTTGTCAAATATTCAAAAATACAAAAATATGTGTTGATTGAATATGCCGAAACCCTCACGGCTGAACAAACATGATTATTTTCACAAGATTGAAAAACGGTTTTCAAACTATAAATATCAATGTGTTGTAAATCATGGGGGTACTTTATATTATATTTTCTGCAAATCAGTACACTTGAAGCAGAAAATGGATGGCGAGACAAAGCTATCAGTATTGGTTGTCAAATTTTCTTTAAATGGTTTTGCATTTTAGGGGGAGTATTGTTGTTAGAAAATACAAAAACATTAGAAAATTTTGAAAACGCTAAAAACATGATAAAATTCAAAAATTGAGTTTTTGCGTAAAAAGAGGAGATGATAGTACATCAGTAGACAGTTACAGTATGCTAAAGAAATGTAATGTTTAAATAGCGTTAAACAGTTTCACTGATGATATGCCGATAGGTTTTTATACATTTAGTAAACTTTTTCGGGATATAAACCTAAATTCAAACTTGCTTATTTTGTGGGGAACACTACTTGGATATATAGGTAACCCCTGAAATCTTGTTTGAAAGGTCCCTCTTTTTGAGATACTAGGTCTTTATACTCAGTGATATCTGGGGTATTATCCCGGGACTTCTGATTTTGCGGAAGCAATGGCCTAGTCCCCGGAGAATACTTTCTGCATTGCTTGAAATATAGCGCCGCCCTCAGCAAATTGATGAAACAATAAAATTGATAGTCATTGCTGTTGTAATACAAAAGATCCTCTAAAGGGGACACACCGAAAAGTCGAAGCCGTCAACTCTCTGCTGAACGGAAGTTCTGACCTGAGCTCTCACGGTTTCGTACTATAATTTATTCCCCTTACAGATATCATCTAGGTATACTCACCTGTAAGACTGAATATTGGGATCTGGATACGGGAGTATATTCAAGAGGTGGGACACATGAATGAATTTAAGTTCTTAAAACACCTAATTCGTATCCTGAATCAGTTGAAATTTGTATGAAAATTTAAGTGGACAAGTATATCGACAATCTAAGTGAATTGTTTAATTCTTAATGTGTAACTAAGCTCAACGGTACTTGTGACTTGTCAGAAACTGATATGATCCTCTGACGTATACTCAAACAAAAATATTGTCAGTAAATATGTTTGTAAATATTTCTTTACTGCTTTACATTTCAGAAAATCACAAAAAAGATTTTGTTTCTGCTTTATTTTCGACAACCGATGTCTGAGTGCTGAGTTTCAAAATCTGAGTATACTGATTGTGTTTCTGAAAATAAAACAAGTTCATTAATTTGAAACTTGAATTAAAAATCAAAAATCAAAAACAGTTTGTGATATCTCCAAGGTCATTAGTTTGGACTTGGATGATTAACTGTGAGGGATGTTGGATTCTTAAATACTGCCAAATCTGTAAAGATTGTTGATAGGGGGAGTGATTTAGAAAGTTGAATAGAGCCAGATTACAATTCCTGGATAGCTGAAATTTGAAATGCTGTTACTTATAAATGTTTGAGTGATTGCAGATGAGATTCCAGACTACGATCCCGAAAGCCGAGTCTAAGGGGGAGTTTGAAGACGAGCTCAACGCAAAAGGAAGCGTGGATTCAAGGAGTCATGTAACTATCCTGAAAGAGCTTGTAACAAAAAAGCAAGGTGTCGATCCCAAAGCATGGAAGCTTGACGAAAGGGGGAGCCTGATGAAGAAAAGTGTTTACAGAAAGGAGAAGCTGAAGCTGAAGACAGATCCACCGGGATTCTGTTCAAGAAGATTCAAAGAGAGAGAGAAAAAGAAGACGCTACGAGTTTGACTCAATGATCGAGATTGACTACGGCAATATCCAAGGGGGAATCTGTTAGTACATTTATGTCTATCGCCTTCATCAATCCGAGCTGTAGCGAGAAACAGAAGAAAACGAGTCGTTATGTTGTAATTAGTAGACAAAAGGCAAGGTGGCAATATTGTAATTAATGAGAAATCTCATTAAAAGTCAAGGCCTATAAATAGGAGCTTTATGTTTAGATTAGAGACTTTTTGCTACATTTGTCATTTGGAGCTTTCTAGATCTAGAGAGAGAATCTAGAGAGAGAAAGTGATTCAAGGTGCTGTACGATTTCAAATTTCTAATAGAATCACGTTTATATTACATCGTGTGTGTTAGGTCGCGTTCGTGTACGGATTCCGCACGTTATACGTTCGTTTCGCAATTGTTTCGGAGTCAAAACTGGTCCTACAGTGAGAAAGCTAGGTGGCCGAGAAAAAGTGATAAACCAGCTGCTACAAAGGATAAGTCCAAGTGGTGTGCATATCATGAGGATTTCGGGCATCTCACTGAAGAGTGTATTGCACTAAGAAAGGAAATTGGTTACTTGTTGAGCAAGGGGCATTTGAAGGAACTTTTGGGACGGAAGAAGTCAAGGATCCAGGATCCTGAAAGGATCCCGGAAAGGGCTCCTGCTCCTCCAGCAGATGCACAAGTTATAAACTTCATATCCGGTGGATCAGACATTTGTGGTACTTCCTTTTCAGCAGCCAAGAGACATGCTAAGGAAACCAAGATGGATAATGGGGACAGACCCATCCGGACCTCCACCGTCACCAAGGATAAGATCATAACTTTTGATGAGGATGATCGTGTTGATGTCCAGGATCCTCATCATGATGGTCTTGTAATTACATTGTTTATTTCTAACCACTTTGTTCGCAGGATCCTAATCGATGGAGGAAGCTCTGTGAACATCATTCAGCTTGATGTCCTCAAGAAAATGAATATCCCGGAGTCTGATATTGTCCCAAGATCCTCAGTCCTTGTGGGATTTAGTGGGGAAACCAAAAACACATTGGGGGACATCAAACTCCCTATTTATATTGAAGGACTCCATTCTTATCAGAAATTTTGTGTTATAGATTGCTTATCTTGTTGTAATGTTATCCTTGGCAGGCCATGGATACATGATATGAAGGCAGTCCCATCCACCTATCATCATTGTATAAAGCTTCCAAGTCCATAGGGAGTGGTGAAAATTGAGAGTGATCAACAAGAGGCTAAGAATTGTTATACATCATCAATGAAGCCAGCCTCAAGACCAAGGGAGCAATAGCAATTAAAGTATCCTTCAAGAGATGTCTTGGAGGCAAGAGAACAGGATTTGAAAGAAATCCTCATGGATCCTGATGATCCTGAATCCAAGATCTTCATAGGATCAGGGATCCTTAGCGACATTGAACAGGAGCTAATATCCTTCCTTAAAAGAAGGAAAACTACCTTTGCCTGGAAACATGAGGATATGACAGGTATATCTAAAGATATAATTACTCATAAACTTGGCATTGACAGGTCATTCAAGCCAATTCATCAAAAGAGGAGGAAGTTTGCACCTGAAAGGAATGCTATTATCCAGGAAGAGGTAGATAAACTACTTCGGGCAGGTATGATAAGAGAGGTTAAGTATCCCAAATGGTTAGCCAATGTGGTTGTTGTTAAAAAGAAAAATGGAAAGTGGAGGGTATGTGTCGATTTTACTGATTTAAACAAGGCATGTCCCAAGGATCCTTTCCCATTACCCCACATTGACTCCATGGTGGATGCTACCGCGGGTCATGAGTTGTTGACTTTTATGGATGCTTCATCTGGATTTCAACAAATTCAGATGGAACCATCTGATCAAGAGGATACAACCTTTATGACCCCAACTGGTATATATTGTTATATTGCTATGCCATTTGGACTAAGGAATGCAGGTGCTACTTATCAAAGGCTAGTCAATATGATGTTCAAGGAACAAATTGGACACACTATGGAAGTCTATATTGATGACATGGAGGTTAAGTCCAAGAAAGCTGAGGATCACCTTAAAGACTTAGAGGAAGCATTCAATATCCTTGATAAATTTAATATGAAACTAAATCCTTCCAAGTGTCATTTTAGTGTTAAGGCAGGTAAATTCTTAGGCTATATGGTGACAAAGAGAGGCATTGAAGCAAGTCCAGAGCAAATCAAGGCTATTGTGAATATCAAATCTCCTGCCAATGCTAAGGATGTGCAAAGATTGACAGGCAGGATCGCAGCCTTGAACAAGTTCATATCCAAATCCTCAGAAAAGTGCAAGGAATTCTATGATATCCTGAGGAAGAACAAGAAATTTGAATGGACTGAGAAGCATGAAAGTGCCCTCAAAGCTCTTAAGGATTACCTATCCTCAGCCCCGGCCCTGATGAAACCAGAAAAAGGAGATATATTATCCTTATACTTAGCAGTATCCTCAAAAGCAGTAAGTGCGGTCCTTGTTAAGGATCACCAAGGTACACAACATCCTGTTTATTATGTAAGTAAGAGTTTACTTGATGCTGAATCCAGGTATTCACACTTAGAGAAACTTATCCTTGCATTAATAATGGCATCTACTAAATTAAGACATTATTTTGAGACTCATGCCATTATTGTTAAGACTAATTTTCCAATTAAGAATGTTCTCAGGAAACCTGAAATGTCAGGAAGGATGGCTAAGTGGGCAGTGAAGCTTAATGCATATGATATAAGATATGAACCAAGGACTGCCATCAAATCACAAGCCTTAGCTGACTTTGTGGTAGATTTTAGTAGTGATTTGCAAAAGGAGGCTGAGTTAGAAGTCCAACAGCTTGAAGAAACTAAGGATCCTTGGATACTATTCACTGATGGAGCCTCCAATGTAAAAGGAACAGGGCTGGGAATACTACTAAAATCGCCACAGGGGGACATAATACCCCACTCCATAGCTTGTGAATTTCAAACTACCAACAATGAGGCTGAGTATGAAGCCTTGATAGCTGGTTTGCAAATTGCTAAGCATATGAGGATCAGGTATCTTGAGGTACATGTAGATTCATTATTAATCACTAATCACTTTAATGGATCCTATGCTGTTAAAGGTGAAAAGCTAATCAAATATTTAGAGATAGTCAAAGAATTGGCACTCTCTTTTGTTTCCTTTAGTTTGACACAGGTACCAAGGGAAGAGAATGCAGAGGCTGATGCATTAGCCAATCTAGGATCATCCTTGAAGATCCCGGAGGATATAAGGATCCCTATTATCCATATCCTGACCCCTGCTATCGAGGATCATGTAGCTATGGAGATAGGAGAAGATTCTGCAATCATCCCTAGTGATGATACTCAATCTCATTCAGGATCATGGATCCTCCCAATCATGAGATACATACAACATGGAGAGATTCCTACAGGAGAAAACCCTAGGGCTTTCAAAATTAAGGTATCTCAATTTACAATATTGAATAATATGTTGTATAAACGATCTCTTGCAGGACCATATCTAAGATGCATTGAGGATCCTGAAATCCAAGAAGTCCTAAAGGATTTCCATGAAGGAGATTGTGGAAACCACACTGGGGGCAGGGCATTATTCTCAAGGATCCTGAGGACATGATACTATTGGCCTACTATGAAGAAGGATGCTATGGAGTATGCCAAGAAGTGTGATCCTTGTCAGAGACACAGTAATATCCTTCACCAACCAGCAGAACTTTTGCATCCTATATCCTCTTCTTGGCCATTTATGAGATGGGGAATGGATATAGTTGGTAAGCTTCCTAAGGCACCTGGTGGAAAAGTATTCATGCTTGCTATGACTGATTACTTCTCCAAGTGGATAGAGGCTGAAGCCTTTGCTTAAGTCAGAGAAAAGGAAGTTATATCCTTTATTAAAAGAAACATTATTACTAGATTTGGTATCCCTTTTGAAATTGTTTGTGATAATGGATCCCAATTTATTGGGAATAGAACTACTAACTTTTGTGACAGCTGGGGGATTAAGATGATAACATCAACACCAGTCCACCCACAAGCTAATGGTCAGGCAGAATCATCCAACAAGATCATCATCAACAATTTGAAGATAAAGCTTGGATCCAAGAAGGGAAAATGGGCAGAAGAACTACCTTATGTGCTTTGGGCCGATAGGACGAGTCCCAAGAATGCTACTGGCCAAACTCCATTTTCTTTGGTATTTGGGGCAGAATCAGTGATCCCTACAGAGATGGTGGTTCCAACTGCAAGAACAAGCATTCGTGATCCTGAAGAAAATGCTGAAAACTTGGTTCAAGACTTGGATACTATAGAAGAAATCAGGGATTTGGCAAGGATAAGGATGGCCAGTTATCAACAAAGGATGGCTAGAGCTTACAATAAAAATGTCAGGATCAGGAAATTCCAAGTTGGTGATATGGTATTAAGGAAAGCATTTCAGAATACCACCAATCCTGCTGATGGGAAGTTAGCACCAAAGTGGGAAGGCCCCTATTTGATTGAAGCTGAAGCAGGAAAGGGGGCATATCGTTTGCTAACAATGGAAGGTGATTTGCTACCAAAAGCTTGGAATGCTGTCCACTTGAAGAAATACTTCATGTGATAAGGATCCATGATCCTAACATGACAAGTATCCTTGAAGGATCCTTACAGGACAGATGATCCTCATTTTAGTAATGATCTAATCTCAAACTATTTCATTCTTTAATTATCCTGTATAAGGATAAGGATCCTGCATCCTTTATCCTCCTTTCACTTGGTTCTGAGTTTTGAAGGTTCAGGTATCCTTAACAAAGGACTGATTATCCACAAAAGTATCCAGTTATTTGGGCTTGACCCCAGTTATTTGGGCTTGACCCCAGTTTGGGCATGTCCCCAGTTTCGCCAGTAGCGCACGATGATCCTGGTATAGTTCATGGCAATGGGACCAGTACTCGCTTTAGGGGCTGACAATTTCATTGTACTGGCTATATTCAGGATCCTTCGTATAATGGTAGACGTACCATACATCCGTTCCTAAGGTTTCTAACGTTTTCACGTTAGCTAAGGTTTTGACATTTTCATGTCACTAAGTTTGGATAGTCGTCAGTGAGGGCCATACTCCAGTTTACACACGATCCTTTGGGCTTGTCCCCAGTTATCCTTTGGGCTTGTCCCCAGTTATCCTTTGGGCTTGTCCCCAGTTATCCTTTGGGCTTGTCCCCAATTATCCTTTGTGCTTGTCCCCAGTATATTGGGCTTGTCCCCAGAATTGTTGGGCTTGTCCCCAGTTACTAACTCTTATCTTATATTGGCTTAGTCCCAAGTTGTATCCTATTTCAGGTTTTGGGAGACAAACGACCAAGGATCCTTGATCCTTACCTTCTACTAAGGTTTGTCTTTTGGTTATCCTGATTATAAGTGTTAAAGGTTAGGATCCTAACTTGGATTCTCAGGTATGATCCTTAACTATTTTGATTTTATTCATTATTCATTTGAGTAACCATTATCCTTTGACAACTGAACTTATGATCCTTAAAATATACTACTTTTCGGAACTTGTCGACTATAGGATATGTGATCCTTGATCATATCCTAAACTTTTTGAGGATATTTATTAAATTTTTTCTTTACTTGATAAGTTTAGACAAAATGTATATCATAACAATTGAAAAGTAAAGTACTAACAAGGATAGCAACACGGGAAATAGCCAAAAAGTTAGAGTTATTTTATTCACAAAACGTTAAACCCTTTAAGGTTGTCAAAATTGCCAACCCACGTTTCTACCAGCAAAACGTGGCCCGTCCACATGGGTTGGCAAAGGGTGTCCATTATTTACGGGTCTTTGTAGTGCAGGAAATAAAAGACGGAAGGATAACGAGTGGCTAGTCCGACTACAACGGCTAGTTATCCGTTGATTCGTTGCGGATAAGAACAGAAAATATAACTCGTTATTTACATTTTTACTCCTTATATCTTGGGGGCAATTGTTAGGGGAGGATTTTCCATTGATCAGTGATCCTCATTTACTGTTGGGTTTAGTGATCCTCAATTCTGTCTGAATTAAAGATCCTCAGAAAGTATTGTAGGATCTGGATCATAGATCATCATAAGGATCCTTATAATAACGATTGTCTACTTTGAATATGAAGTTGTTTTGCAGGAGTACGAGCTTGGACTTGGTCTTGGCGATATTCCTGGAGCATATTCCATACTTATTCCGCACGTGTTTAACTGAAGTGGACGTTATGAAGTTCGTGGAGGACTTGCATGAAATGCGGACAGTTTGTTAGCTTAGATATTTTCCATTTTTAAAAAGGATAGCGAGCTAAATAGAAACACTTGGCTATTTTTAGCTTAACTCACACACTCGCAACTGCTTTCACCAGCTCTTGACAATTCACTTGGCGATTACACACTTTTTTGCACATTACACTATAGTGATCCTTGTAATTAGCTCGCTATCATCCGAAGTTGTAATACATTTCTTGTTTAATCTGAGTTGGTGATCGATAGTTTCCATCACCCGAGGTTTTTTTATGCCGGAGATCAGTCGTTGATCAAGGGTTTTTTCCTCGTATAAATCTTTGTGTCACTTATTCATTTCATTTCTGAGTGATCCTTAGTGTTGTTCATTGATTCAAGCATCATACCTCACAACAGAAAGTTTGGTTGCATTATCATTGCTTGATTTTTGACCAAAACTATCATCATGTGAGTTGTCATTGAAAAATATACATCATCATCATTATCATACTCAGGAAATCTCACTAATAGCAAAGCTAAGGTAAAATCTAAGAAGAGTAGGATGTAGACAGTCTTACTTCTAACTTTATTGGAATAGAGAGGCTGGAATAGAGAAGCTGCTTCCAGTAAGACCCCTAACTCCATTAAAAATAAGCTGGTATTATATATGTGTGATATGTTAGACACTATATATATGTGTCTAATGAACCATAATTTTTTACACATGAATACCATCTAACACTACTCTTGCAAGTATTTAAACTCTCATTATTTTTGTGAAGGACAAACAATATATCACTAGAACACTAATATAGGGGTAAGATCAAATAAAAAGTTTATTTTGCCTAAGTAGGATGAGAAATAATCTAAACATTCATTTTTCAAATCAATGGTTAAGATGAAAGTGTAGGAGAAAGGAGGAGTGCAAGAGTATCTTGGGAAAATCATATTTATAGACTCTCTCTCCACATACAAGGCACATGCATATTACACCCTCATTTTTTAAACGTTCATAACTTTTTTATACGACATTATTTTTTCATAAAAATTTCACCATAAAATCGAGCGTCTTTTTATCTTTAGTTTGAGTACCATATTGCTATATAAAATATGAAGACTAAAAAACCCACTAAAATGTGTTGTATGTATATCATTTTTTTGTGCTGGATTTTTATACTAGATTTTTGTGCTAAATTTTTTGTGCTAAATTTTTTTGTCTTAAATTTTTTTTTCTCAATTTTTTTGTGCTGGATTTTTTTGCTGAATTTTTTCGTGCTATATTTTTTTGTACTAGATTTTTTGTGCTATATTTTTTTTTGTACTACGTTTTTTTGTGCTATATTTTTTGTACTAGATTTTTTTGTACTATATTTTTTTTGTTGTATTTTTAAAAAATAAAAGGGGTGACACATGTCATTTTCACTCCTATTTATAAGAACCAAAATGCCTTTCATTCCTACTTATTAGGAGTGCCACATGTCATCATCACAATCCTTCTTAGGCTACTTAGGCAAAATTCACTTTTTAGTGGATCCTTCCCCCACTAATATATATATATATATAGGTAATGGTTCAAATGAAAACCACTTGTTAACACGAGAACCCGATAACTAACTAAAAAAAGCCTAAAAAACTTACCAAATTTTTTTACCAATTTTCGCTAATTTTTGTATATAAAAAAAAAATTTCAAAATTTTTTTTGTAGTGCACATGTGTAATATACACATGTGAATTACAAAAAAAAAATTCTGAATTTTTTTTCATATATAAAAAATAGCGATTTTAATAAAAAAAATGTAAAAAAAATTGGTATGTTTTTAGGCTTTTTTAGTTAGTTTTCGAGTTCTCGCGATAAAAGGAGTTTTCTTTTGAACCTTCCCATATATATATATATATATATAGGAGAAGGATCCGTTAGGAACCACCCTTTATTGCGAGAACCGCGAGAACCAATGTGAACAAAAAAAAAACCTAAAAATATCTAAAAAAAACACACAAAAATTTTTTAATGTTTTTTATCAAAAAATCGCTACTTTTAGTAGCCAAAAAAATTGTTTTTTTTAATTTAAAAAAAATTTGGCTACTAAAAGTAGCGATTTTAATGTAAAAATATTAAAAAAATTGTGTATTTTTTTTTTTTTTAGGTTTTTTGGGGGTTTAGTTTTTAGCATTTTCGCTTGGGGGTGGGGGTTTAGGTTTTTTTTTTTTTTTTTTTTTTTTGGGGGGGGGGGTTTAGTTTTTGGCATTTAGCTTGGGAGGGGGGGTTAGGTTTTGGGGGGTGGGGGTGGGGGTTAGGTTTTTTTTAACTATTTTTAGTTGTGTTCACATTGGTTCTCGCGGTTCTCGCAATAAAGGTGGTTCTCGCATGAACCTTACCCTATATGTATGTATATATATATCTGTGTGTGTCACACCCCAACCGATGGCGGAAACATCGGAGGGAGACGAAGAAAGATTGCTCATCACACATAACGCTAATTATGACAATAGAATTTAAAAATAAATTGATTTCATTCATAACAAAGTGTTACAATACATGGAACTTGAAATACAACATGTTCAATACAAGAAAAACAATACAACAAACAAATACAAAATTTATACAACATAATAAAACCTAAAACGTCTATATGTGTATCTAGACATCATCACTACTTCAGTTTCATAGCATCATCATCATCAATAACCTTTAACATGTTAAAAAGTATAGTTCAATACAAATATGTATTGGCGAGTATACAGGTTTTCATACATAACATAAAAAGATAAGTTTTAAACAATTCCACATGGCAAGCTAATCGAAACAAGATAAACAATAAACTGGCATGTGTCTAACTAATCAAACCAAGATGAAACGCAATAAGCTATTAACATAACCCAATGTTCACAGGCGGTGCATTAATCCTATAGCGTTATATATGTCAAGGATAGGCTCGTACGAAGTTAATGATAAGTCTAACACAAAACGTATAACCCTAGATTTATAATATCAAGTAATCAAGTATGCATGCATGTATAAGGAATGTTTGTGCATTTAGGAAATAAGTATAAGTGTAAGTTTTAATAGTTAACATGTTACACCCCCAAAAGGTGGTAAACGAAAAGGGGGTTCAAGTATACTCACAAAATTGCTAAGTCTTCCGATTATCCAAATGTTGGCGAGCGTATGAGATTAGGAGGTTGAATGTATTCGGATTAGAGTTCAACGAGTGATTATGTTCAGAATTAAAAGTATATGGAAAGTAAATATATGAGAAAATAACCATCTAGCACCTAATACTCGTTTTTGACATTATGAAACCCATAGGGGTTTGAATGTTTTCATGGGCTAAAGTACCCATTAGAATCGTAACGAGTACTAAGTTCTTACATGATGTAACCTAGTATTTTGACAAATAACCATTAGGTTATCATCAAAAGTTTGGTCACTATAAGTATTATATATTCTATATAGTATACATTATATGTTATAGTCCATCAAGTATATCAAGATTATCATAGAAGTCATGCATGAGGTAGGAAGATAAATCTTCCATTTTGGAACCTCTTTTGTATTCACCAATGCACAAGTTGTCATAGACAACAAGGATGGTCATGAATGGGTTATTATGGGAATGAAATACACTAACTAGCTAACTAAGAAGAAAACATCAAGTGCTGTGTGGATTTGTAAGTAGGATAGCCCAAGCTATCCAAATAATCACACTTTCACAAGTTCAAGAATTGTTCATCACTTGTGGGTTAAAACCATTTTTAAAACAAAAAGTTTTGAGGCTAAAAACCTCTAGATTTACATGTCACAACCTTGTTTTTAAGCTCACATAATCATGGTCTTGATTAGTGGCATAAGGACATATGAATGTGTTGAGAAATCATAAGTTAAAGTATGTTTAATCAAGTGTTTGTACAAAACAGAAACTTTCTTGCACTTTTAACCCTATTTAGTTGATGTTCCAGCCTTGGTTTTCCATGGAAAACCTGTGGAAACATACCTAAGGTTGTTCCAAGTGTTAAGAAGAAAGAATGAATGAAAAATATGAAGTATAAGTGAAGTTATGCTCATTTTTGCAACTTATATGATTCTGCCTTGAATATGAATTTCCAGCCAACTTATAGTGTTTTAAGAGTGAAATTTGAGTGTTTATAAAGTGGAAAATGTGTGGGAATGGGTTAGGTTTTATAGGGAATGATTAGGGATGACTTTGGTGGCCATTTAATGCAAGAAACACAAGAAACAAACACAAAAACACCCAATAATCGTTGCTGATTACATTTTCTGCGGATCAGACACCCTCACGGGGCGCGAGCCAGATGAGCATCTCGCTCGCGGGGAGCGAGCCGCCCCAGAGTGGTGATTTTGTTTGATTTTTAACGCGTTTGGTCCTTGTACTTTCATATATCAACGTTTTAAGGTGTTTTAGGGTGTTTTATGCATAAAGGTCAATATGTAAAGGTATATTATGAAATAAATATAAAAATAAGTGTGAATAAGTAAGGATGTTGGGAATAAGTATCAAACATGCATGAATCGAGCGTGAAAGACAAATATTTGTAAGTTTAACGTATTTTATAAGAATTACGAATAAGGTATCGCATGTATAGTTAATCCAAACGTATGAACATGTATGAAGTATGTAGAACATGAATTTAAAGAAATACGAATTTTATTTATAATCCAAGTCTCGAATTTTACGATGATACAATGAAAGGACGATTACAAGGAATACGAGATTTCCAAGAATAGCATTACAAGGCAAGCTTTCTAATTATGGAAAGTATGAAAAAGCAGAGCGTTACAATATATACAGGGGAAGGTTCAAATGAAAACTCCTTTTATCGCGAGAACTCGAAAACTAACTAAAAAAGCCTAAAAACATACCAATTATATATATATATATATATATATATATATATATATATATATAGGGGTTGGTTAACGTACAAATGCGCTTATCGTACATTACGTACGCTACAATCTCAGCCGTCAGATCATCTTCCCGCATTGAAAATCGCATGTTGTTTTTTTTATAACAATTTCGCATGTTGGTTTTTTAACATGCGATTTCATCAAATTTACCACATGCGAAATTGTTACAAAAACCAACATGCTATTTCATCAAAATTATCACATGCGAAATTGTTACAAAAAAACAACATGCTATTTCATCAAAATTATCACATGCGAAATTGAATTAACACATGCGAAATTGTTACAAAAAAACAACCTTCTATTTCATCAAAATTATCACATGCGAAATTGAATTACCACATGCGAAATTGTTACAAAAAAAACACCTGCTATTTCATCAAAATTATCACATGCGAAATTATTACAAAAAAAAAAAAACAACATGCGATTTTCATTGCAGGAAGATGATCTGACGGCTGAGATTGTAGCGTACGTAATGTACGATAAGGGAATTTGTACAGTACCCTTTACCTATATATATATATATAAACAGGATCAGGAGAAAACGGTGAAAACCGTGAAAACGGATCATGGCCGACCACATGGCATGGCGCGCTAAATGATATGCAGGGGTACGATTGTCATTGCCCACGTTCCCCTTAATAATGGCGTTATGATTTCGTTCCAAACAAAATTTCAATAGAAATGACGTTTTTGATCTTTATGCCTGTTTCAATGGAGTTTTTTTTCAAAGTAAATTTTTAATGGCCTTTATGTTTCAATGGAGTTTTATCTCTATTCAACAGATAACTACATGGCTTTTAGGATTTTTTTTGGCGTGTAGTTAGAAACAATAATTACCTGGCGTTTTGTTGTTTTTTTAGATCTGCCTCGATGAATTAATCGTTTTTCTATTACATATTAAATATTTTGGCGTTTATGGCGTTCCCAAATTCATTAAAATCAATTAATTATTCTAACATCTTGGCTTCAATAGAAGTGATGATTGAAGCGATGGTAACGTCATTTATATAATAATGTTTTTGGCGCGTAGTTTAGGATGGATTTTTTCGTAATAAATGTTAATAATTAACTTTCAGTTACTGTTTGTTCCATCTATCTGTTAAATCTGCAATGCATTTTATCATTAAGGTTTGGCGTTTTGTATCAATGGCCTTTTAGTCGTTAAATCTGGAAGTGCGTAAAAAAACCCTTTTACCCTTAATGAAGAATGTCCAAGTAATAAAGTTGATGTAATTTACGAAAACACCACAGCACCATTCCACTCCATAGATTGTTTTGATCCAACGAATGAGAAGCGTTCTCACCGTTTTCATAGTTTTATGCATTTTCCCTAAATTATGCCCACATATATATATATATACTAAAAAGTAAGGAGAATGATCCGTTAGGAACCACCCTTTATTGCGAGAACCAATGTTAACACAACAAAAAATACCTAAAAAATCTAAAAAAAAATCGCTACTTTTCGTTAATAAAAAAAATTTGGATACTAAAAGTAGCGATTAGAATAAAAGATATTAAAAAAATTGTGTGTTTTTTAGATTTTTTAAGGTTTTTTTGGGGTTTAGTTTTTAGCATTTAGCTTGGGGTGGGGTGGGGTGGGGGTTAGGTTTTTGGGGGGTGGGGAGGGTTAGGTTTTTTTAGGTTTTTGGTGGTGTAGCGAGTTTATTTTGTTGTGTTCACATTGGTTCTCACGGTTCTCACAATAAAGGTGATTCTCGCATAAACCCTAACTAAGAAATAAGAAACTTTTCAATTATTGGTAAAACTTTGTTTGCGCATAGTGTTAGCAATTTATAGTGTAAAACAGGTAATCATTTACAATAATATATATTTGTTTCACCGTACACCTTTTGAAAGAGACTATTGATTTGTTTGAGTTTATCTAATAAGAATCGCCAAGCCCAATCATTATGGGGTGTAAATAGAATGAGCCTTGTTTTTTCTTCAAACATCTTTAAGTGGGCTGATGTCTGCAGGCGCGCAGACGTTACCCTTGAAGAATGTTTGTTTTTTTTTTGTTTAAGCAGATCTGAACTCAGCTTTTTTCATCTTAAAAAATAAGCTATGGACTCACTTCTTAAAACATCTTCGCACCTCCCTCTTCTCCTCCCTCAAACATCAGCCCGTCCCTCCGCCACTCCTCCTCCTTCTCCGACCTCCCTCTTCTCTTCCGGCGACCTACCTCCTCCTCCGGCGACCTCCCTCTTCTCATCCGGCGACCTACCTCTTCTCCAACCTCCCTCCTCCTCCAGCGACCTACCTCCTTCTCCGGCGACCTCCCTCCTCCTCCGGTGACCAGCTTCTTCTTCGACCTCCATATTCTCCTCCGCTGGATCGAAGCGGAATGTGAATGTTTTGTCATTGTTTGATGCGCTTTAAACCGGTATCAACTTATAAAAACAAACAGTCTTATATTTTCAGCTTGCAGATCTTCAGACCACATCTTCAGTTGCAGACATAAAAACAGATGAAATCAGCTTGCAGACAATTTATGTCTGCAAAAACAAACAGCACATATATGTTTTTAACGTTTTGTTTTTTTTTTATTCACGAACACACCCAAAAAATGCTCACAATCCATTCATTTTGTAAGCATGGCTGGTGTGGATTAACGGCCACTGACACCAGCGGCCAAGTGATCGCTGACATGGCTGGTGTTAAGAGGGGCATGAGCCCATGACGGTCGCGTTAACGGGTGGGAAAGGGTGTGAAGATGTTGTGCGTCAATGTGGTAACGGATAAAGGGGCAGATGGGTAGACGCGAAGGGAAGATGGGGGCTTTTATGAGATGTAGATGGTGGTGGCGCCACCGGCCCTAATCCATACGTACCGGCTTAAGACTTCTACTTCGGTGGAAATATACATATGATGTCACTAGGCTAAGAGGCCATCGTATGACTTTCCTATATAAAAATCAGCTACACCTAATTGGTTTTTTTTTTTTTTTTTTTTTTGATGAGAGTTGTTAAAGACTTAAGAAGCTGGTTGGGTATTGATTATTATAAGTAAAAGATTGCAAACTTGTGAGGTTATTAGACTAGAGGGTATGGGGAGGCCCATCCCCATGAGTATGGGGAGGCCCATCCCCATGAGGATGGGCCGCCACGTAGGCACCACATCACTGGCTCATGGAGGATGAGCCTCCTCCCAATTTGAGGAGGGTGGAGGATGGGGTTACCCCACCTTAATATTTTATAATTTTCTAAGTTTTTTTATTAACTTAATAAAAACTTTATAAAAATTAAAAAAATAAAACATAAAACAACATAAATAAATTCATTTCATAACATAAAAAAAAATTACATTTCCTAAAAATAAAAAAATAAAAAACATTTCCGAAAAATAAAAAAAAATTACATTTCCAAAAAATAAAAATAAAAAACCTACGACGTCCATTTTTTCTTCACCTCTTCCTTCATCCTCCGATACACCTCTCGTTCATCCTCCGGAACCGAGTCGAGATCCAACCTCATTATCCTAAAATCCTCCGCTCGAGCATAGTCGGCCGACACGTTTTTCTTGTGACTATATTTTTCGGCCGCAAAGTCTTTAAACGAACGGAATTCGGAAATCAACTCGTCCATTTTCGAAGACGCCTTCGAGCCGCCACCTCCACCTGAGCCGCCCCCTCCACTCGAGCCCTGCCCCTTTGCGCTTTCGGGCCGCCTCTTTTTTTGCTTTGTCCCTTCCGCCGGGACGTTCGATCTCGTGAGCGGGCAACACATCCTCGTCATATTCCGGGTCGTCGTTTATGTCGATTTGACAACGAGCGGTGGAGCCTCCCGCACTATAACTTCCGGACTCGGAAGTTTTAGTCCGTTTGGCGGTTGCGACCTCATTTGAAAACCGGCGCCCATTTAGGTTCTTTCTTTAAAATGTTCCATGCTCGGAGGTGCGGGAAAGGCGGATTTTTTGCTTCCCATTTAGCAATCGCAAGGTTAAGAACGTCCTCGTCGCTACTCCCACTAGGACGATTGATGTAAAGTGGGTTATAATACCCGCAAAAATCATTCACGCACTTGTTCATTTTCCGCCACTTGCCCGATACGGAATAGAGCGCTCGTTAAATCTATCCGTACATGCCTTCCAAAAACTAGAACCCGTTTGGTTGTTCCCTATAATTAAAAAAAATTGCATTAG
Source organism: Helianthus tuberosus (assembly GCA_030545235.1). NCBI lineage: Eukaryota > Viridiplantae > Streptophyta > Magnoliopsida > Asterales > Asteraceae > Helianthus > Helianthus tuberosus. The sequence goes on from CM060353.1 coordinate 150,145,920, forward strand.
TAAAACTAAAAAATAAATATTTTTTAAATTTAAATTAAAAAAATTAACTTTGGTTCATACCGACAATCGGGCAAGTTGAGGCATTAACATACGCAATTGCTAGCGCCTCCTCCTCTACTTTTGTCCACTGTCTCGGCTTTGCTCTCGAACCGTTTTTTTTTTTGCGGTGTCGGGTTCGGTTTCAACCGCCTTCCCCTTCCCCGTGTTTTTTTTGCGCTTGAGTTCTTTAGGTGGCGATTCGGGGATGACTTCATCATCATCGTCAAGTTGAACCGACGGTTGCGGTTGGGAAGTTGGCGGTTGCGATTGGAATTGATCAATTTGAATCGAGTTGCGTTGCATGAATTGTTGGAGTGCTTGGTATTGTTGCATTTGTTGAACTTGGGACATTTGGGAGAAGGCGTTAGGTGATTGTTGGAAACCCGAAAACGTAAATTGTGGAGACCCCCACGAAGGATCCATAGCCGGAGTGTAAGCGGGACTCGAAAAAAAGTTAGGATTGTTCGGGTTGGGATTGTTCGGGTTGGGGTTGTTTGGGTTGAATGGATTCATGATTGTATAAAAAATGTGAGTGTTTTTTATAAAAATGGATGAGAATGAGAGAAGAATGGGAGAAATGGATGAGAATGGTATAAAAAATGGATGAAAGTGATATATATTTAAAGTGAAAAAGTAATTTTTTTTATTAAATGTAGCCGTTACAACGGCTATTTGTTTGAATCATAGCCCGTCGACTTCGTCTGTGTCTGTGGGTAGCCGGTTATGCCGGGACGGGATGAGGGGGCGGTGTGGGGGACCGGCACCGGGCCTCGCCGGGCCTAAGCCGGCCCCCATACCGCTTAGTATATATATCTACTTGTCTTATGGTGCTCTACAAACAAACAGTTTCATTATTTAACTCGTACAATATACGAGATTATAACATAATAGAAACCTAGTATACTATGTCATTAAAAATCGGATTATGCTATGATTAATAAGGTTTTTAAAATAACAAAGAATACGATAGAAAAAAGATTCGGATTATGCTATAATTAATTAATAACCTTTTAAAACCAACATAGTAAGGTTTTAAATAAAAGAAAACTTCATTAATGATCCAAACATATACACAACATCAATAATCTAATAATATGAGACATTAATTACTTTCACGTGAACAAAAATCAATATACACACACCAAATCACATTTAGCTTAGAACGTGGAGTATGGTGGGACAGGGGTTTAGGGTATGGGTTGATACGTTGATTATGGGGCACCTAATACCGAAACCCAATTTCATAGGGGGATGGTGGGCGTGGCTGGGGTGGCGTGGCCAAGCCACATCATTATATTTTTTGTTTTTTAAATATATATATATATATATATATATACCATTAAAAACTACATAAACATAAATAATAATTATAAAAAACATAGTATCAAAATAAAAACAATCATTCTTCGTTTGAATCGTCGTCTTCATCGGTTTCGAACCAAGGAATCGTTGCAACATGATCCACCAAATCAGATCGAAGGTTGTGATGTATATCCCTTGACTTGATCAAAAATTCATTTGTTGATTTATCTTCGTCTGTAACTGTTACGTTATCTGGTTGGGGGTCATCGTCATCATAGTAGGTAACAACCGCTCTACCTTCATCCTCCAAAATCATGTTGTGAAGAATGATACATGCGTACATCACGTTTCCAATCTGATCCTTGTCCCATAGTCGACAAGGCATTGCCAATATTCGCCACATTTTCTTCAAAACACCGAATGCTCGCTCGATGTCTTTACGTGTGATGTGTGCAAAATGCAACATATAAATTACATCAATTGTGGCATAAAACTAACCCTTTTTTAGTACTAATGTTGGAAAAAGTGTGCTTTTGTCTTCCTTTTGTATTTTCAGGATTAAATGAGCTCAAATTAACAAAAGAAGCAAAAAGACAGCTAAATCTAACATAAATATAAGAAAAGGATCAAACGTGACATGCCCGACCCCACGACAACATCTTCCCAAGCAAAACAAGAAAACAGAAGGCTGAACACGCCCCGTGCTCATTGAACACGGGGGCGTGCCCAAGTGCCAGCATAAAAGACAAAGCTATAGAAGCTTCTATCGCCCACCACGGGGCCGTGCTCAGCGAACACGGGGCCGTGGTCAACTCTAAGATTCGCAGGATCTGGGGAAATCTTGATAGTACAGATTTGCTTCTGCACACGGGGGCGTGCCCAGTGGACACGGGGGCGTGGTCAACTGATGCAGACAAAATGCAATTAATGAAGACAGAGAAGGATGTGAACACGGGGCCGTGCCCAATGGACACGGGGCCGTGCCCGAGCTTCTGTTCAGCCTATAAATAGGAGTGCTTGGCTCAATTGCAAACCATCCCTTGGCACACCACCTCTCTCACACTTCACCCACCACCCACCACCACCATAACACCATCATCCACCTCCATCATCCATTGTCCATCATAGAGTGTGTGAGTCGTCTCGGGATCCAAGATTGATCGTAAGAGTTCTTGACAATCAAGGCCATGTTTGCCTAAGTCTCTTACATCACTTGGTGAAGACAAAGTGTCTAGTGTAATACTTTTTATTTTTAATCTTTTCGCACTTTTTACTTGGTTATGTATTAATGACTTTAATAACTAGTTTCTTATGTTGAAGGTGATTTTTCCTTATCGTTTGTCCGTGGTGTCTTGGCATTATTTTACTGTCTATATAAAATAAAAGATTTTCACCATTCATATCTCCACGGTCTATATGGAGGTATGTTGGCTACCTGGTCGGGGGTTAAGGGAACGGTTTGGTAAAAGTCTTGCCTTGTTCAGTGTATAGATCCTACAAGGACCTGGGTCAAATTTAGTAGGACCTCCTTCAATACTTAACGGTATTGGATGGGGGGGGGGGTCCAAACTCTTTGATCCCCTCATATGTAAGCTACTATTAATACTTTAACCTGACTACTTAGGACTGTATCCTTGCTGACTCAGACTACTTAGCCGAGGGTAACGTCACCTTCAAAAGAGGGGGCCTACCATAATATGCATTAATAACTTAATTAATTATCTTTCAATAATCTGACCATTTAGGATTGTATCCTTGCTGACTCAAACTACTGGGTTGAGGGTAACGTCACCTTCAAAAGAGGGGCCTACTACAATAACTAAGATAATCTCTTAAAAAGTGCAAAAGTGCGGAAATAATCAAAGGTTACACTATACACGAGTCGGAGCCAAGTGATTCATCTTGTCTATCTGTTTTTTCTTTTTATTTTATTTTCAGCATTTTAGTTAGTTTTTATTTTTCTAGTTTAAAAACCTTTTTCTAACTTTTTTGATTTGATTAGACGTTGAGGATAAACCGGTACTAAAAGCTCTTGTGTCCTTAGACGATCTCGGTATCTTACCAACACTATACTACGCTCACGATGGGTGCACTTGCCCATATGTGTGTTTAGTGTTAGTAAATATCGTGTTTTGTAAATTTAAAACTTGGCCAAAAAAGTGTAAAAGGACTTAAAATAAACATTAAAACCATAACACACTTCACGCACATCAACGAGCAGCCATTTGTACCCTGTTAAACTTTAATCTCTTTGGATCTATGGTAACGTGTTTTGTGAACGATTTTACAAACCCCCCCCCCCACTCCGGGTAAATCCCATCAACTAGGTAGTACCCATACACATACTCAACCCCGTTTACAAAGAAACTTCCTTTAGGTCCTATACCATTTACTCGATCATTGAAAAGGGGCGAGTGGTTTATGATGGTAATATCGTTATGTGAACCTGGCATACCGAAGAACGCATGCCATATCCAAATATCTTGGGACGCAACCGCTTCAAGCATGATGGCTGGCATCCCGTGATATCCACTCGTGTGAGCGCCTTGCCATGCGGTTGGACAAAGTTCCCAAGGCCATTTCATACAATCTAAACTACCTAGCATCCCGGGTAGTCCATGATAATCGGCGTGATGTTCCAATATTTGTTGCATGTCACCGAACGACGGCTTTCTCAAACATCTTTTCTTATAAAGTTCTAAAATACACAAACAAAAGTTGTGAAGACTTTCTCTAGCTACACGTGCAGACATTTTTAAATAGTCATCCATAATGTCCAAACTATTGTCGTACGCTAACTGTCTAAGTGCGGTCGTGACCTTTTGCCACGTACTAAATCCTAATTGCCCGGTTACATCCGGTTTTTGTTGGAAAAAAACATACTTCTCCTAAAGATCCCTAGATATCCTTAAAAATAAGTTTCTACTCATACGAAAACGACGCCTAAACTTTTTTTCATCATACTTAGGTTCGGCTGAGAAATAATCGCTTACCAACAAATTGTTAGCGGTGTGCCGTTCACGAGCGATGTACCTCCTCCGTTTAGGTTTCGAAGTCTCTTCCTCATCGTCTTCCACGATAGCTTTCACCACCGTCGCGATCGTTTGTATAAATATTTCCGCACCATCGTCAGATGATGATGACGATTCACTTGAACTTGAAGAACTCATGGCAAGATTGTGTTTTATGTGTTTTGATATCGTGTGATAAAAATGTTAAATATGTTAGGGTATTTATATTGGAAAAAAGTTTTTTTTTTATAAAATTCATGCCCAACGGCTAGCCCAAACGGCTAGTAGTCTTGGCCAACGAGGTTCCGCCATGTCATCTTGATAGCCCCGCCCAACGCCCGAGCTGAAACCCCCGCCAAAGGGGCCACGCCGAATCCCAAGCCCACCCGGGGTGGTGACGTGGGTGTTTGTACCCAACCCACGCCCCAACCCCCGCCCCATACCCCATAGTCTTAATGGTATGATGTTGTGAAGTGGTTTCTTCTTAAACTAGGATAGTTTTCTGTTATATATATATATAGAGAGAGAGAGAGAGAGAGATAGAGATAGAGAGGGTTAGGCTTATTTGTGAACA